>VWZW01004514.1:320831-358426 GCA_013397115.1 Edolisoma coerulescens | reverse complement strand
TTCTGCCCCTCTGCTCTGCCCTTCTGAGATCCCCCCTGGAACACTGCATCCAACTCTGGGGTTCCCAGCACAGGAAGGATGTGGACCTGTTAGAGTGGCCGCACAGAGAAGGCCACAAGGTGTTCCTGAGGGATGGAGCACCTCTCCTGAAGACAGGCGGAGAGATTTGGGGCAGTTCAGCCTGGAGAAGAGAAGGCTCGGGGAAAACCTTGTTGTGATCTTCCAGTACCTTAGGGGAACTTGTAAAATGGAGGATGAGGACCTTTTTATACGGTTAGATAGTGACAGGACAAGAGACAATGGTTTTAAACTGAAAAAGGGTAGGTTTAGATTAGATATTGGGAAGAGCTCTTTACTGTGAGGGTGCTGAGGTTGCCCAGAGAAGCTGTGGATTACCTATCCCTGGCAGTGTTCAAGGATAGACTTGATGGGACCCTTAGCAACCTGATCTAGTGGAAGGTGTCCCTGACCATGGGGGGTTGGAACTTGATGATCTTTGGGGTCCTTCCAGCTCCAGCACATTCTATGATGACATGGTCTTTCGTCTCTTCTGTGGGAACCCTGGTCTTCAACAGGAGGACAGAAGTGCGTTGCTGAAGATTTGAAATGTCTGCTTCCACAGGGATTGCTTGCAGGGAGTGCTCTGCAGGGCTACACAAATCTTAGGGGATAAGGCATTCCCAGTGCTGCTGCAATTATTGGCTCCAATTGTTCTAAGCTCAACCATTTTTTGTAGATACAGGCTAACCCTTTAGCTTCATGGCATCTTTTTTCATGGTGTATTTTATGTTTGTTACTAACTTAAACTGATTTAGATGAAACTATGTTTTTGTTCCAGACTTGTATTGAAGTACCGTGCCTTTTAGAATTGAGAGTCTGTGATGTACATTTGTGTGCAATTCAGCTAAATCAGTGCTAGAACTTTTATCCTAACACGTGTGGGTAAGACGTTTCATAGAAAGCGTGTTATGGTAAAAATCAGAACATGTTAATTCAGGAAGGGATTTTGGTTTTCCTATCTTAAATAGCAACAACTTTGAAGAGACAGATTACTCTCACCATTATGCTGTCTGCCTCTACCTGCTGTGATTGACAAGGACTTCTAAACTAACCATGTTAAAGTTTAGGTGCTTGCTTAAAACCTATCACATCTTAAAATACTATCATAACAACAGAGTGTTCTGAATTAGGACTATAAAATGTTTCACACAAATAAAAGAGATGTCATGTTTGTGTGTATTCAGAAAACATGTACGTATTACCCACATTTGAAAATGTTCACTTTTGGAGAATACTTACAATTCAAACAACTCTTGTTTTCATTCGAGTTCTCTAACTGTATAATAGCGCTAGTTTTGAGTTTAAAAAGAAGAGGTATAGTTACATTTGTTCTAGGTTTTTTTTTCCTCATATATTAAGAAAAGATATTAATTTTCATTTAGGTCTAACTGGTAGCTTCACTTTAAGTTACAATATTCAGATGCTGAAATGCTGTCATTTGCTATTTAGCTTGTTGTTTTTCCACTTTGCGTAGATGGAAGGAAACAAAAACATAAACAGAGATAAGTAAACACAGGAACATCACACAGTGGTTTTTCGACTAAATTCAGTGCCAATGTAGTTCTCCTGGAGAATTGTCTTGGGTACTAAATTCCCAGCCCTGTGCTGGAGGGAACTTTCAAAATGCAGCTGCTGGTGAAAAAATATTGATCAATTTTCACACCCTGTGCCATTTGCTTAAGATCAGAAGTCATTCCTGTAACTGCAAGAGCTAACAACCTGGGAGAACTGTAAAGCAGTTGGTAAACATTTCTTGCTTTTGATACTTTGTTCCTTCCTTCTCCCTACAGCCTCACCATCAAGGCACGCGAATGGGGACAGAGAAAATTGTTCAGATGCTGCTGTTGCCTGGCTGCTCCAGAGGTGAGATTGGTGTGACACTGCAGAAAAGTGCTGCTGTTCGTTGTTGACAGAATCTGCCAGAAAGTGATTGCTTCTGCCCAGGGATTTGTGAGGAGAGGCAGTAAGGGTAGACGCACTCCTTTTATCAGCTTCAAGTAAGATAAGAGTGGAGCCAACCAAAGCGCTGGTCCTGAGCAGTTCAGTCAAGCCCTGCATACACAGGAGATGGCTAACCATTAATTAGGGATGTTCAGCACAATTAGTTCTGACAACAGATCAGGTAGCCTGTATGGGTAAGTGTGGCAGGAAATATGGTGCTACTTTATTGGTGCACAAAACTCCTCTTGTGCTTGTGCCAGGAACTGTGGGTCTGTGGCCTGCATCTTCTGGCACTCTCCCAAAATGCGAGTGAACCATTACACTGAGAGCTGAAGTGTGGATAATATGTGCTGGGTTTTGGTATATTAGTGTTTCATACCATCTGTAGTGCTCTGTATTTCTGAAAGCTTCAGGATCAAGAGATGCCTAAGGACTGGAGGCAGCATTGGAACAATCAGAAGCAAGGATGAAGAAGATGTGAGTGTGTCTGGTTTCCTGCGAGCACTTCTGAAAGCCTTCTCAGGGTCTGCTCAACTCTGGCCAGTGCAGCCAAAATATCTGCTGACTAGAAATTTTTAGATTCTAAAATTCCGGCTTTGGTTTAGGACTAGCTCTCTAACCAGACTGGGCAATGTTAAATCAGCTATGCTGAATGTTATAGAAAATAATGAAAAACAATTGGCCTCCATGAACATTTACTGAAATCTTGGAATTATAGACTTCTGTGAAGCAAAACTCTCAGTCAGGGTGACTTACATTTCTAAGATGAAAGGGCAAACCCTAGGCAATCTAGACTGGCATGTCTCAGAGTATGTTTAACTCATTAAATGTTAAGAGTAGTGGATGGAAAGATCTAATACTAGTCAGCCTGAGGGTTATTTGTTTATTTTTTGTTGTCTTTGGCTTGCTATTAAGGCTTCTGACATCTACCCAAGTGTTCTTTCTTTCTAAAGGCTGTGTAAAACTTCAACACAGTTGAACTGAATGATTTTTACAGTATCACAGAACTTTCTCAACAGAGGCTGGTCAGACCAGCTCTTATTACTGTCAGAAATTTCCTATAGGATCATGTAGAGGTTGCTGTTGTTGCCTCTGCACTTCTGTGTATGCATGCACAGTGTGAATGAACAGTATAAATTACCAAACAGCTTTCTTCACTGCATGTTAAGAATGGCTTACATTGGCTTAGTCGGAATTGCCCACTAATTGACTTGAGAAAGTAATACGCAGGAAAGTTAGATAATCCATATTGTGACTGGCACCAATTAACTAATGCCACAGGTCCATGATGAACTTAAGCAGGATAAATGCCTGCTGCTGCTAAAAGGGTGAGTCCCACTTTGTCTTACACCGTGGGTTGTTTGTACTGCCTCCCTCATGCCATCATTGCTGTTTGGGCAGCCATGAATGAGCTGAAGTGGGGAGTTTATCTGAATGAAAACTCAGCTTTGGAAAAAAAAAAAAAGATAGTTTTCTGCTGGATTAGTTCCCTGATGTGGTTTGCCAGATGAACACTAGGACTGGCAGAAACAGAAGGCAGGGAGAAGCAGCCATGGCTGTATGACAAGCATCCCCTTTCTGTAGCAGAGCTGATTTATAACAGATTAAATTGGCTGTGGAATGTGTAAATAGTTTTCAGTTCCTATATTTAAATTGTTCTTCCCTTCCCTAGGAAATAAACCATAGGTAGTATGTCCAGTGATATGATACTGACTTCAGTGCTCTCATCCTATTAGCATCATATATAGAGGAGTAGAGCAGTCATCCCGCATCTCTCTGACAACATATGGATGGAGTTTAGGACAAATGAGATGGGAGCAGTAATACCAAATGAAAGGAAACATCTACAGCACTCCCTTGGAAAGGGAACCTTATGCAGATGTTGTTCAAAGATGTCACAGGGCGACACAAATTTATAGAATAAATCCAGTCTCATAACAGAGCATTTTGCAGGTTTTCCTTCCTCTGAGTCTAATGGTTAGTCATTAACAAAATATAATATGATTTTGTAAAGGTTTTGTAATGAAAATGAATGTAGTTCATGGCTTTTTTGTAGAGAAAATAATAAAAATAAAAAAGAAAATTTTGCTGTGCACATAGGAAGTGATTAAGAAGATCCCAGTTATCCTCCTTTGAGAAGGTTCTTTAGCAAATGAATCAACACCAACACCGAGAGACTGGAAAGCTGAGACATTTTTGCTTCTGCTTCTTCTTTTTCAAGTAAAAGTTTTAGTATTTTATTGAAGAAAAACTAAGTACTGAGGGAAAAGAAATTTAGCACAATTATTTATTTTGAAGTTTGAAAACATGGTACTTTTAACCACAAAGGCTCTGCAGAGAGACAGGAAAGTTTTTTTGTGGAGTTAGTAGTGCTGTGCTTTAATTTCTGGCTGAACACACTTCTCTTCCATATGCTATCTGGTGTGTATTTCTGTCTTGTTCACCGTTCAGGAAGTTGTCTCAACATTTCAGTTTGAGAGTGAGCTCTTTTCATCTGCATAAAACTTACAAGTCTTGTGGTGTCTTATGGGGCCATGTGGGGATACAGTATTAGCGCAGTCATGCACTTAAGCTATATTTCTCCTGCAAAATTACCTGAAAATCTATCTTTACCACACAAAAATCACAATTGCTTGAGTTTAATGGCATATTTTGACCTGGGTCTGCAGTCCGCTGAAACTAGAGTGAAATTTTTACCCGGTGCAGTGATTCACCCTAGCAGTAAAGACAGAAGCAATTCGAAGGTTGAATAGCTGTCAGTTGTTTCCCCCGCTGTTTTCATTTGGAAGTATTTCAGTGTGGCTTAGCCTGCTGTTAACAGTGCTGCAGCAGGATATGACCCCAGAAAGCTTTCTGGGTTTATGTGGCAAGATACAAACCATGAATTTCATAGCAGCCTTGAAGGAATCCCTGAGGAAGTGGTGATCCCACTGCCTAATTCAGGGATGGAGATGCATATCCCAGGCAGCCACTAATGGAAATCCCTGCATAGATCTTGCATTAGATCTTCAAGCTAGCCAAATATGCTGGTATTTCTTTAAGATGAAGCTACACATTAAAGCTGAGACAATGTTAGAAAGCTAATTCCCTAGTCAAGCATACACTGAGATTTGCATTGGCATTAGTGGCATTTGACCTCTTGTGGAGATGAATCAATTTGTTTACCTGGTATCTTTTTTTTTTTCTTTTCTGAGCTAGTTTTTTGGCTTATGAATTGAAGCAGCTCAGCAAGAGGTCTAGTGAGGAAAAGGGTGAGTGAGGGAATTTGTGGCTGAGAGCTAGACATCAAAGGAAGGAGGTGGGCAGGACACCTTTTCAGGTGTTATGAGCTATCAAATTATCCTAAACAATCCTTGTTGTCTTGCTTCATGCTTCTTTTCCCCCCTTACTTGAATTCAAATCCCAAGTAGAAAACAGCTTGTATGCATATGTGAAAAAAAGCCACCTTGCACAAGTGGGTATTGCTGATGTGATATATGTAAAGAATGGATGTGACACATCTTGGACTTAGCCTTGTAGGGATATCAGGCAAAAATGAGAGATCCAGCAGTTATTTTAATCTGTGGTAATAACACCTAAATGTTTGTATCAATTTAAATAGAAACAAACCACTATATCATAATCTGTAGTGCTGTCAGCAGGCCAGCTCTTCCTTTTGTCTTCAGTCTATTGCTACACTTGAGGGATCCTGTCCTTTGTGCCAGCCCTGGGTTCCAGCTTGGCCTTGGCCCAACAATCCAAAATGTGCTCTGTGTGCCACTGTTTGCAGATGGCTTGTGCTCGGAGTGAGAGGTGTGTGTCGAAGCTAACTCTGCTGCCACTACAATGGCTTCATTTCTGCTCCAAACAAGCGGGGGAACTGCAGGAATTGAACTGGAGCTGTGGAGGTCAACATCTCTAAAAACCATTCATATGCACCAGATGCAGTACATATGTAATATGCTTGGGAAAACTGCAAAGCCAAATTTTAATATCTTCATCCAGGCATTCAGAATGGGTTTCCATATCAAAATGTAATTTTGCAAGTTTCTAGGCTGTGTGTGTTAGGGACAGTCTGTGAACTGCTCCTGAGAACAAAAATATCCTGTGATAAAGAACAAACTATAAATCCCATGAGTGAAATCTGGAACACAAGGGTTATTTTAAGGAATTAGGTTACACATGAAGATCCAGAAGGAAATGAGCTCTCTCTCTTTCAGCAATGGTTGACTTCATTATGCTGGAAGGCTCTATGCTGGCAGCAGGATCAGTGTGGGGGAAAGCAAAAGCAAAGGTGGTATCTGTTTAGAGCACAGAGCCCATCTCAACATACTGTTGACTTGAGGATTGGCCTTCTGGCATCACTTTTCCCTTTTGGTTTGGGAAGAGTAATTACAGATTTAAAGAAAAGTGAATGGTGTAGTTCTATAATCTGCAAATTATAAAACTTACTCCTGTTTTTCAAGCTATATGGTGAAACAGCTATGAGTGACATAACTAATTATGACAAACTCTGCCTGCTGGCATTTGTTGGTTGAGAGTGGATAGATGCATTGTGAAACCCCAAATTTCTAGCTACTCTTCAGGTTAAGAATGTAACATTGGCATATTAGGCAGTCACTCTACCACAGAAACCAGTGGTTTTGGTATGAACATTGTTAATATAATTCCCTGCAGACAGTAGGGTAGAAAAAGTCTGAGTCACTTAACATGGATATATTGTGAGCAGTTATGATAATTATGTGATTACTATAACATTAAACATTCTGACGAGGTTTTTCTTTAACCCAGGAATGGTAAATTAAGAGAAGTTTTTTCTGGAACACAATTGTTCTTGACAATAAGAACTATGAAGGGCACAAGACAGGATACCAGCTGCAGTTTCACACTGTGATATACACAGGCATATTATCACAATTTTTTTTTCTCAGAAAAGCTGATTTTTATGAGCTCTCTGACTTGCTTCTCCTCTCATAGACTCTCTCTCCTCAGCTGTGCTGCCAGATCAATATGCTGATCATTCACAGCAGAGTAAAGATTAAAGTTTCCAATTACTTAATTTAAATTTAGTCCTTTTACAGATCAAGCATAGAGGGCAGCATCACAAAAAATTTGAATTGACATGACTGTATTTAAAGGAAATATTCATCCGTGTGCTCAGCTTGTCTGAATATGGCACACTTGAATGACTGAAGAAGATAACAAGACTACTGGAAATAACAGTGATTTTTCAGTAGTGTTTACTTAACCACCTTTAGGGTAAAAAAAAAAAAAAAATTAAGCCAGTTTAATAGATTACCACAGTGTCCTGAGTCTCCAAGAGACATAGAGTCCTGAAATGAGAACTTAGTGTGCATCTTGATAATGTGGCTTTGTGTGTCTAAAGATGAAAAAGAAATAGCTGGGGAATTCTAGTAAGCAGTAAACTTTATCTCAGGCAATGACAGCAAGAAAATATCTGCAAATTTGGGCTGACTTTACAATTTGAGTTGAGTATGTGTTTAACATTTATCGTGAAACTTGGCCTGGCTTAATTCATTTCCACTGGTGCATAATGGTTGCTCTGGGAACACTTATAAATGTCCTTTTAAAGTGAAAATCTACCATTTTCTCTGTTAAATCTTCCTGCATTTACAGGGACACAGATTTCCAGGAGCTGTGGCAGTTCATCATTTTGAAAACTGCCCTTCATTTCTACATATAAAAATTGACAAGACAAAAATGCTTTCTTCTCTTAGTGAATTGTGCTGATGTTTATCTAGTGATATAAAATCTCTTCCTTGGTCCTTTCTCTGGTTATGTGTGTATTTGTAACAGATTAAATCTGTTCAATAGAACAGATTCTGCTCACAAGAATAAAGCCACAAACATTTGTGGGAGAGAAACACAATCCCTGATGTAAGTGAAGGAATCACATCATCGTGATACACCCTCTGATATATGGAAGTGTTGTATTAGCTGGAGCCAATCTCACTTAAGCACCCCTGCCCACCAATCCCACAGTGATAAATCTGTACTTGCATGCATGTGTCTTATTTACTGTTGTCAAAATTATGGCTGCCATCTATAAACTACTGCAAAGGATCTGGCAAGAGAATTTGCAAATTAGATGCAGAGCAACATTAGCGAACATTTAGTCTAGCACTGCTTTCTGGGTCATTTTAGCACCCACACAATGATCTGATCCAATCTGATCCAATATCCATATATACATGCCTGACCTCAAGTGATTACATCATGATAATTTTGTGTGCCTTGTCTTCATTGTCATTTTATTCTGAGGGAGCTGTCTCCAGTTAGGGTTTTGTTTTCCCTAAGAGTACCACAGCTGAGTACATAGATGTCTGCTGAGGTGAAGACACATTGCTATGTTAACTATTTAGGCACCGGCTGGAGTTTTTCAGGGCTGTGTTTGAATCCTGAGGATAGGCCATTCCCCTTCTTTAGCCCTGTGTTTGGATTGGAGGCTAGTGTGTGTCTTCCTGCACACACTAAGGATCAAAGTGGGTTGTTTTGCTTTTTTTTAACCCCTTCCTATGCTGGCTGTGCCAGCAGACTGGTCGGTATTTATCATGGTGGCTGAAGATTCATCAGGATGTCCTGAGGTCAGCCTCTTACCAGTCAATATACTTTGCATTTTATGTTTCTGCTGGGCATTACTACTTTTCAATTTGTCTGCTTTCAGCCAGGGCCTTGTCATTATCTAGGACCGTGTCGGAATAGATGCAGCCAACAAGTAAGAAAGTCTCTGCTCTATAAAGCTTATAGATCACTAGGTGCTCAGAGTAACATCTAGCTTCATGGTTTTAGGTTAACAAAGGAGAATAGGGGAAATAAGTAGCTACTTTTCTAAACAATGATCTACCTGCTGATTCTACTTCTTGATCTTCAATCTGGTTATTTTTCTTTCTCTTGAACAGAATTCTCTCTATTCTCTCTCTCTCAAACTTGCCCCAGTGTTAACATTTTAATGTAGCGGTGTGTATCCCAGTTATCCTGTCCTGGCTGTTCCAACATCACACAGGTTTGTGTGTGGGAATGCAGATGTTGAGTGTCTGTACTTGCTGTCCCTCAGGCTGTGCGGAGGAGCACGGCCAAGCAGGGATGAGCAGAAGTTCTCAGTGTACAGAGTTACTCTGTACAAAGTCAGTCCAGCTCTTCCTTAGTGACTGATGGTTTTGCAGCATTAGGAGCTTTGGGGAAGCATTTATAACCCTCTGCAGATCAAAGGACCAGAACAATATCTCATTTTATACAAAACAGCTCTTTAATAAGCCACGGCACTTCTGTTCCCTTATGTCCACTTTGTCACACTCCTGCTAACAAGGCGCTTTTAAATATATTTACACTAACAAGAAAGAATGCCAAGCATGCTCAAAAAGTAATTTGGGGGATTTGGTTTTACAGGGTTCCCCTTTACAGTCTTTGAATATCACCCTTCTCCTCCAGCTGTGAAAAGATTCCCTGTGCGTAAGTTGCCATCTCAGGAAGTCTCAGTCTAGCAACTCCTAATACTGGGTGGCAATATCAGACAAAAAGCATTGTCTGATGAAGAAATTACACTTAAAAAGAAAAAAAAAAGACAAATCACAGGGACTATGGGATTACTTTAGTGATGCATAGAAAGAATATGGCAAATAATATATATTCCAAGGTGACAAAACCTGTAGCCTGTATACAGTACTGCTATATACACTAGATATAGTTAATTTGTCTGTTGTAGGTGATGCTTGATGCTCAGGCCACACAGGGCAGTGCTAGTGGGGGTGGCATTAATGCTGCAGGCTTGCTTTTGCCACAGGATTCCACTGTGCTTCAATGCAGTTCTGAGAAGCTAGGTTTGCTGGTGTGCTGTTATCGTGGCACAAGAAGGATTGAATGTGAGCTTTAAGTTGCCTGTAAAGGAGTGATCAGCCTGAGCATGAAAATACTCCAGCCCAGAGATCAGTGCAACTGTGAACAAGAACCTCCTGGCTTCTACTCAACTTTAAGTCTTGTAGATGATGACTTGTCTGTGAATTTTTTACCAAAAAAGAGGGCGGTAGATGCATAAAAGATTTTGCAACAGTTTATTTTTCAGTCTGATCACTTTCTCCCATCTGGTTTACAACATAGCTTCCCAAACACTTGAGTAGCTTGAGAGGAATGTGAGGTGTGCTGTGGAGATTGGAAGAAGGAGAAGAGAAAATGGGAATATTTTTAGTTGATTTTGCTCTTGAAAGGGAAAATGAACTTCTAGTAGGGAGTAAAGGAAAGAAAAATCACAACCAGATTGAAAACAGTTCATTGTCAAAAATTCAAATGAATGGTTGGTTTTGGTTTTTTAAAACCAAGGTCCGTCCTACTATCAATATAGCTTATTCTGTGTTTTCATTCTGTCAGAAGTTATGTCCATTCCCAAGTGTCCATTTACAAAAAGAAGACTCATCTTTGGAGGGAAAGGGAAAAAAATAAAATGCTTTATGTGTTTTTAGTGTTTATGCCAGGTTGAATTTCTGGGCTTACATAGAGGTAGCTTCAGGCAACCATTCCACGGGTCTGACAATAAGCATGCAGTCTGTAACTATGGTTGTTTGGAAATGTGACAAATTGGAGAGGACCTGATTTCTAAATGAGATGCTGTGGAAATGTATTGTTTTGACAGAGTATTGTTCAGGAAGAGGGACTCACCTTCAAAGAAAGGAAAATAACTTGACAGTTGAAGCTCTCAGCTGGGATTTTTGAGACCTGGGTTTGAATTCCTACTTTTTCTGATTTAGCCTAAGGAATGGACTCAGACTCTCCACAATCTAGTTTTAGTGACCTACCTAAAAGACTATCAGCTATTTCAGAACCTGTCTCTGCTCATCTGTTTGTCTTGCTCTTTTAAATTTTTTTGCAGATTCTTTTTTCCATTTTTAAATAATAATAGTAAAAAAAAAGAAATTAAATCCTTGGCTTTGTCCTGGTGCAAGACAGGAATATGTTTTACATCTCAACATTTGCAGGTCAGGGAATCAATTTTCTGCTCAGCTCTGTCTGGAATATAATTATGGCAATTTTAATATCCTTAACCTTAATTCTTTTTATTGATCCTGTTATTGACCTGTGTCTGCTTGTTGTTGTGTAAATACGGGCAAAGAAACAGGAAAAAAATAACAGTTACCAGGTGGCATCAATTAATTTTTTACATTTTCTGACTGGAGAAGGAAAGAATGTTTTTGCAGTGACAGTCCAAATCCCTCCCGTTCTCTTCAGTGTAATCTTCAGTCCTCAATGTAATCTCTTCGTTCCCCAGTGTAATTTTACCCTTTCTTAGTTGCAAGTATGTTCTAACTCTCTACTCTCAGACTCACTGGTGGCAAAAAAGTCTGCCATGGCCTAAACGGTGAGAAATGGGGACATCATAAAGCAAAAAATAAGTTATATGTCCATTTTGATATCATAACATAGGAAAAAAAGCTAGTAGAGGACACTGCACTGACTGCAATGATTCCCATAGTGAGTTTGCGTTTGTTTTTCAAATATTACAACAGAATTAACTGTTTTGCTGAATGGCTGCAAGAATCAGGGGTGAAAAGGATACACTCACTCCGACTGTGGGTTTACACCTGATATAAGTTCTTGGCTGCATCTGGGCCATTTCTGAGCTTCTTCATTTCAGATGTCAGAGCATGTCTGGCATCCAGGACATACATACCACAGTCCCTGGATTCAATCTGTTTAAGTATGCTTTGTGCATAATTAAATGGGTTAAGGGTAGATTGTCTTTGTCAAAGAACTTGGCAGACTGCTTCTCCTGCATGGTCAACATGAGAAAAAAATTTCTGTGCCCACGTATGCAGTCATACAGACATTTGTTTGGCAGAAATGCAGAGCTTTTTTGCCGAGTTAGTTAAAGCCAGGTCTCCCCACAGAAAGTAACTGCAACTGAACTGTTGGTTTTGAGCAGGATTATTTTTTACTCATTTTATTCTAGTAGAATTACCTCATGTAGGCAAAAGATATTATCTCTTTAATAACTAACAGGTCAACCTGCTTGTTTTCATGGTGGAAGTGAATGGCTTTGATACAAGCAGTGTGTTGCAATTGCAAAATGAATCAAACAAATGAAGGCCAGGTCATACCCAGGGACAAATCTTCAGAAGGGGTCTTTTTTGTTGCTATGAGCTTTTGTTGCTGCTGCCAGTAGTTTCTTCTGATTCCTTCATGCAGGTGTGGGAAGGTGGAGGGCAGCAAACTGTAGTGCAACACAGCAGTTAAAGGATGTGCAGTTCTATCATGCACTTGGTGTGCAGGAAGAAGACAGCCAGGACTGTGCCCTCTGCATCTGGCCGTGGAGCTGTATTAGGCAGTGTTTTTGGGGAAAGCCGAGACTGGTGCCTCAGCTGCGGGTACTGGGACAGTCATAGGGCACAGCTCCAATGTGTGTCTGTAATCAGTGCAGGTCAGGTCTTCACTCACTGTACCAGGCAGGGCACGATAAACTGTAAAAACCAAAATAAAGGCTCTGAACTTCTGTGGTTCAGAAATGTGATTTTTCTGAAACCATGTGACAAAATACAGGATAAAAAAATAGTGAAAACCAACAGAAGCCAACAGAGGAAAGAAGGGATTATGTTTGATTGGAAGTTTAGGAGGAAAAACGCTAAAAGCAAAGCCTACAGGCAATGAAGTGAAACCTAATCTGTTTGCCTCTCTGCAGGACTTCTGGACTAGAATGTAATCTCTGTTAATGTCACATTACTTTCCAAGGATGGAATTTTAAAATTAACTCTTATTAATTATTTTGTTTATTTTGCAACCACCAGGCTTCTTTGCTCCCATCATGAAAGATTTGTGAGTTGTGCAGTTTAGTATTCTTGCACATATGCTTAGTTTTTTCATTAGCGACAGTAAAAAGAGAGTTTTGAAATCCAGATTCAGCTCACTTTTGCATTTAGATATTTGGAAAAGAGAAGAAAAAGTGTTTTCTTGAGGCTAGCATTTTTGGTTTTGTAGTTTTTTTCCTTTTGAAATTGCTGTTTGGACAACCCTAAAGATGACAAATATCATGAGAAGAGGGGTAAGTAGAAAATTTAAATATCTTCTTAGAAATTTGAAAAGGTTAAGTTTGAGTGCAGTCATGCAACTTTACTTTCACAGTGTGTAGATTACTTATATGTGCCCAGGGATATTTTCAGCCTGGTCTGTCCTGCCAAACTTTATCCATAGAACTTGTACTTTATAGTAATAATCTTCACACTCAGTTTAAAAACCTGAATTCAGCAGGTTGTCTGGTTCTCCACCCATGCAGCTCAATACAGCCAATGACTTATAAAGTATTTTGCTCTAAGCAAAGGTTTCCCTGAAAGTGGGAACACCAAAAACTTCAGGGTTGATTAATAGTCTCTTCTTTTCCTAAATGAGTTCAAATTAAATAGATATAAAATGCACATTGCCTTGGATAACCTAGTATATTTTGTGAGGTACAGGCAGGGTCACATGAAAATATTACCTTACGGAATTGAAAATGTGTCTTTTTTTTTTTTATCAGAGGGCAGTGGACTTCATATTCACTGCATAATCAGAACAAGTATCTGTTCAATTACTGTGAAAGAGCTACTATGTGAATACTTATTTCATGGCTTTCAGGACTCTGACATCTTGACATGGGAAATTACTGCCCAAAATGTTAACCACAGTGAGCATAAAATGTGTGGACATGCTGATCAATCTGTGTGAGGAGTGGAAAATATAGGGAACAGAAATTCCCTACATCACACACAGATAAAGGAAAATGGATTTGAGGGTGTGCGTATCCAGGATTTCCATACCTCATGGAATCTTGTCAATGCTACTTCTTCAGCTGAGGTAATTACTAAGTATTCAACAAAAAGCCCAACAACTGTGACATCAGTTTATCCCTTCACAGGCAAAGGTTCTGCTTGAATGTCTCTTGTAGCCAATATCCCCTTGGCAGCTCACCTGTTGGAGCTACAAAGGTAGCTTCTGCTAGAGCTGGAGCTGCTACCCTGCCTAGTGATATGTTTAAGATTTCCTTGGTGCATAAAGGACTTGAATGGATTTCTGTTAAATCCTTGTGTAAATAAAATTCTGTGGTAACAGTGCAAAAAATCTCTGGGACTAGGATATGCCAGGGCTGGAAGAAGTAGCAGCTGTAGTAACATTATTTAAAGCTGCAGAAAAGTGAATTATCTGTTTTCAAGTTTTCTTTCTGATCAGTGTTAGGCCATGGTTGGGTTATTTTTATTTCTAAAGGAAGAGGATGAGACATTGGACAACTGTGAGACCAAAGGACAAATAATTGTCTGTTTTAAATAGTAGAAGGTGATGAGGGACTTCTAGTACTCCTCATCTTAATTTGCTCTTTTAAGTGACACAGCTTGAGTGTTCAGAGTGCTTTCCTAGCTTGACTCTGCTTGTTTCTCATGAACTGTTGGCTTCAACATACATAATCTGTGGGACTTTTGTGCCCCTCTTTCATGATGTTTTATTTGTAAGAGTTATACCAGAATTTGGGACAGTAGGTGGCTGGAGACATGTATTCTAGCCAAAGGCAATTTAAACTCCTGTCTCCTAGATCTGGTGAGAATCATCTTAACACCTAACTAAACTCATAGCAGAGAGTGGGTTATACTTGTAAACCAATCTTTTGAATCTATGTTCCTATGTACCAAAAAGCCCTATGAGCTGTGAAGAACTGCAGGTGTGAGTCTGTAGTCCTCGTGTGGTGACAAATGAAGTATTTTTATCTCAACTGTCTCTGTATGAATCAGAAAGAAATCTGTAAATGGAAACAGGCAGCCCAGGCCTCTGCTTTGAAAATGAGCGCACTCAGCACCAGAATAGATCAAAAGTATAACTCCCGAGTTTCTTGCTCGTCCGATGAGTTTGTGTGCTGGCACAGCTTCAGTAGCTGCAGCAAAGGAGAGTCTCAGCTCACTTGACTAACTTGTGAAAAAGTGATTTGGTCTCAAGTAGAGGGAAATATGTGGAATGACTCTTCCGTTACCCATGCACCTGATGAAATCTAGCTGATACATACATATTTTTATCCTAATGATCAAAACTGAGAGGAATATAGAATGAATTATTTTTTCAGTCCCTGAAGATACTGTCTGAGACATACTGACATAAGAGTACCAGTGGAAGCAGGTATTTAAGAGTCAATCTTTCATTTTTTTAGAAGATGGGACTTTGGCTCTCAATGTCTCCCTATTCAAACTTTTAAACTTAATTAATTGCCAGAACGAAATAAAATTCTGCAATAAGACTATTAATATGGCTTTATACAACATTTTTGTAGAAAGCCTAAGAACAGATCAGGTATTACTGGAAATCTGAAATGTTCTTTCTGAATTGAATTCTGACACACAGTCTGGGCCTAGTAAAATAACATGACATGTATTGCTCTTTAATTCTGTGCAAGTTTTGCTGTTGAGGCAGAAAATAGATGCATCCACCTTCCCCTTCCCCTCGGCCTAAGCTGTGTGAATGACCTTAGGGAAAAAAACAATGCGGCTTGTACCAGCCTAAGTGAGAGGGGTGTAGCATCTTCACACTGGGGTTGCCACTGCACGGGATAATACCTGGTGAATCCTAATTCCTTTATCTAGATAACTACCCAGTAGAGGTCTGCAGTCCTTGAGGAAACCTTGCTACAGAGAAGAAATACATCAGATATCTCAGCAAGATAATTTTAACTGGCCAAAAGTTTGAAGTATTGTTACAATCATTTTGGTGAAGGGTGTGATCACTTTATATGAATCCTTATGTGCTTTTGCACTTATAGTGCAGTAAAGATATTCAAACTGTGGAATTGTTCAAGAATAATTAGAAACACTTTTTACTGCTGTAACTCAATCTTGTACGTTATTGGTACAGATTTAGTCTACCAGATTAGGTAACACATAAATATTAACTATGTGGTTAATAAGGCACCTCTCTCAAAACTGGAGGATAAATTATAATGACTTTCATAAGAAGGATTACTTTTTTGGAAAGCCTGAACCAATCCATAAAGAGGTATTTAGAGTGATATAACTTGCAAAATCTCAGCATATATAATTTTTTCTCATTCTGGAGCAAAGGGTGAATGGGACAGGAAGCTTTCTCTCCACTTACAATATAAATACATTGCTGTGAGCTGAAAAGAAAAAAAATAAGACTTTCAGCTCTAAAAAGGTCAAGCAAACAATTTATGTTAAGTCTTTACACCAGCGTTAGCAGCTCAAGATGATCACTCAGTCTTTTCAAAGAGACAATCAACTCATGAGATGGATGTATTATCTCTCGGTTGATTTTGGAAAAAGTGCCACACATCAACAAAAAACCTGAAACCCAAAACCAAAAAAACCCCAACAAATCAGACAAAAAAATCCTACCAAATAAAAAAGTAACTGCCCAGTGGAAAGAAAGATAACATATTATTACATCAGCGTATTATTCAGTTACAATGAAAAATTCAAAATTATGAAGCTAGTTGCCAAGATTCTGCAGAGTGAGTTAATTTTAAACATATGGGAAAAAACCAGACTTTGTTACAAAATATCCTGTGAGCTTGCAGCCTGGCACCAGCTCCTGCTGTGCACAGCAGGCATTTCCCCTGCAATCTAGAGCATATACTCGCAAGACACTAAAGAGGATCAGAATTTCTCCTGATCCCTCCTTGAGGAATACATATTACCTCTGGCTTTGTCAAGAGGATATAGATCCATCCTGAAATGGGATTGAAAAAAGCACTTATAAGCAACAAGATAGACACAGATTCAGTATTAAAGATGCCGTTCCTGAGTTTTGCTAGCAAAAAACCTCACTCAAGTAATTTAAGTGAGGACAATACAAACATTCAAAGTTCTGTAAAATTCCTTCCTCCCTCCCTCCCTCCCTTCCTTCCTCCCTCCCTTCCTTCCTGCCTTCCCTCCCTGTGTAAAAGTTCTGCTGATACGGAGATTTCTGTAGAAATGCTGAAAAATCTACCATAGGTGTAATCACACCAGCAAAACACTCTTTTCCCCCCTTGAGAATCAACAAAATCCATACTTGTATTTTCAGCTAACTCAGAGGGAGATAAAGCAATAGAGAATCCATGTCATGGCCAGAGTTGCAGTGAAAAAGTTGATAATAGTGCTGAAGGTAATTTTGTCAGGCAGCAAAACTCATAGGTCAGAATGAGAAATGTATGAAAGAGTTTCTTCAGTTAGACCTGTGCTACCAAATTCCCTCTAAGATCAGCTTTGTGTTCGTGTTCGGTGTCTTTGCAGTCACTTATTCATTCTCACAGTGGTGGTGCTGCTGTATTTTTTGCTGGTTTTAGGTGTTTGTTGGTAGTATGTGTCTCTGTGATACTTTTTGAAGAAGCACAAAAAGAATGGTTCAGGTTTGGCCCGGACTTTGGCTTTAAACCTCTTTTGTACTGTTTTGTTTGTACCCTCACAAAGGGGTAGATTTGGTGCGAAGTGTTAGTTTGTGCTCCTCCAGGTTTTCTTCTAGTTTTTCACAAGGTAACGAAGATAGGTTTGAGGTACACTGCAGTCAGAGTCCCCTGCCACAGCTGTGTGTCCTGGACGAAATCGCCAAAGAAAGACTTACCCTGTCAGTGGAAGCTTCTTTGTTTTGGTTTATATCAGGGGTGCTGTAATTATTGGTTTTTTTCAGATAAGACTCTCACATACCTCGATATTCAGCAGTGTAAGCTGCTTTGATAGCAGTGTTGCTGTTTTCCTCTTCCACCTGCTACCACTGGACATGTGGAAGCCAAATCCAAACCTACAGTAATATTTGAATGCCTTGGTGTCAGTCTGCCTGCTCCTTTTTCAGGGGTGCCCAACACACAAAAGGTCTTTCTACGGACAACAGGGGGTGCAAAGCCCCTTTTGTTTTCACATTTTTGGCCTACTGTATTCTTTAACATATTTTGTGGGACCATCCAAAGGCATTATCATGTTTTACTTTTTCTCCTGGACTGAAAGGATACCAATGCCAAATCACCACGGAGAACTGGGACCTAATTATCCATATGATACATAGATTGTTGGACTTTTCAGTTCACCTACTGAAAAGATTAGGTCTGACATTAATTAATCAACAGCGGTCATTTCTGTTTAATATACCTCTACTTGAATATTTGGGTTTTTTTCTGTTCAAAACACTTGAACATGAGAAGCTCCCATTGCTGTTGCATGCAAGGCACGATAATTGAACAGCTCAGAAAAGAGCCACAAACCAGGACCCTATATTCAGTCTGTCCCACTGGGTAAAGGTGCTTAGACCTAACATTTTGATTCGGGCCCCATCTTTACTTTAAAGCTTCACTTGACTGCTTTAAACAGAAGACTGATTGCCCAGATGGATTTTCAGTGCTCCACAGCAGCAGTCTATTAACCTATTTAGATGGTATCTAAGGTAGTAATGAGATTCGAAACTAGAAAGGAAACGGGAGGGAGGGAAGTCAAGAAACTCAAAAGCAGGCTAAAATTTTGGTACTTTTTGATGAAAGCATCAGAAATAAGGGTCAAATTGTCCCACAAGTGAGTGTGTTCGGTTGATATGAGGTAATCCTTTAAAGACAGTCATGTGCTAGCTAGATTCTGAAAGACGCTAATGCCAAGATAACACAGAATTATTAGAAGATGTTATGCATTTCTTCCAGTGACATCTCCTCACAGACTAACTGCAGCTCTTGGGAGCACTCTGTTTGCAATAAGACTAGTTTTTCTGGATTACAAAGATCTGAAAGCTGTACTTTCCGAACTTTCACTAAGGGCATTAAGTGCAAACTTGCTTCAGCAATTAAATTTTCATCAAACTCTGAATTTGACAGCCACTACTCTAGGGCAGAGCCACGGTTCTGGGCTTCAGAAGATCAAGCGCTACTTTCTCCAAGAATACCTTTTGTTTCAGAGTTATGTTGTCTCTGGATCCAGGTTTTACACCTTTAAAACCGTGGTGAATTTTAATTAATTCCTAATTTATCTGTATTGCCCAATACAAGTTGTCATCTTCATAACAGTAGGATCTGTTTCTCTCTCTCTTTGTGTTGGATCCATCTTTGTGAGATCTTAATGTTGTTTGTAAGCAAAGGAGATGTTGTTGTAAAGCATGTTTACAAAACTTGTAGTGGCTAATTTTCAGGGAATCCCTTCAGGTCAGCAGTTTGGGACCGTACTGGGAGCTGGGGATGAGAGACTTTCCACAATAGGTCATTGTAGCTATATTTCGCCGCTGCTTTGATTAAAACAAAGGCTAACCGTTCTACAGCCCTGCAGCAGGAGGCAATTTGTTTTTCATGGAAAACCACAGCCTATTAGCAGTTGTGAGCACAAGCTATTGCCCATTATAGACATTTTTAAGAGAAGATTGCATGTGTACACACATGGAAAATTCTGATTCACTGGACTATATAAATCAGGGAATGGCCGTACTGAGATCGAAATCAACCTTGTTTAAAAATCTGCCACTCAGCAAAAAGTCCCGCAAGGGTTATGCTGTAAAAATACTTTTACAGAGATGTTCTTAAGGCACAAAGATATCCTAAAAACACAAAGTAAGTATCGACTGTGGACAAATGTGAAGTTTGGAAACTGTAAACAATTCAAGGAGTAACAGGGGAAACTTAAGACTCTAAAAAGCCTTTTTTGTTTTGTTAAAAGTATAAGCTTCTAAGAAGAATTAAATGATTTAAGGGAGGCCCTGGGATAGTGTTATGAGCTTTGTTTATTTTGCCCTCATTTAAGTACAGACATTGAGATAGCTAAAAGAAAAAGTTACACAATTAGATTTTTAATTCTTCACTGAATTGGCACATGCATGGCAGGAACTGTTTCTGACCATAGAACGAGATATGTATACACATAAAAGTCTAAAGTAAGCATGGCATTCAAATTAAACTTCTTGATGAGGCAGGAGAAACAAAATTTTCAAGGTGTGAGAAATAGTCACCTCAGTTGTCTAATGAAGAGTCATAAGAAAAGCAATCTAGTTGCCTAGGAAAAGAAAGATTTAACAAGTATTTGTTTGAACTATGTAGCTGGGTACTGCATTATTTAATTTGCCATTTTAACTTGAATTGAAACCAATATATTATAAGCCTCGAGTCTTTCCTAAAGAAAAACTTTCAGTTCTTCTGAGGAAAAAAAGCTGCTTAAGAAATTTCATTCCTCTCAGGGCAGATAATTTGGGGAATTAGAGAGATACTAATAGGCTTGTCAGATGTCCATGAACAAACTATAGATATTTAAAGGAACAACTGGGTTCTCTACACAATGTAGAAAATGACATCCTGTGTAAAAATATCTATTTGTCAATCTCCCCATCCCCCTCACCTTTTTTTTCCCCCTCACGAACGCGTGTGAAGATCCCCGGATAGTGACTTGAGGTATACTGACAATCGGCTTGATTTTTCTGTTACGCCTTCCACGGTGGTAGAGGCAGATCCCTGCAGGTACAGAAAAACACAACTTGGGAAAAAATTTCTCACTTAATTTCTCAGGACTGTTAAAACATCTGGAAGAAGCCAATATTTCTAGTTAGGTACTAAAAAACGTTTCTATTAAAAGAAGAAAGAACAACCCTGAAATCACACTTTTAAGGCCAAAGAAAAGTGGAAACTTTCTGTTCTGCTTCCACACTAGAAAGCAGAGTACAGGCAGTGGGAAAATAACCACAGATGTTTTCTGCTGGTAAGACATTGGGAATGTATTTTGAGAATCTCCTCTTCATCCTTACTCTACTTGACAAGCCGAAATCAAAAGGAGGAATTCTTTCAGCAGTGAACATGCACGTTTTCCCCTTCTATTCAAAAACCTTTTTGAGCCATTGGAATGCATTTCTGGCGGGCACTCAGGAGCACAGGAAATTTGAAAGGAGCTGTGAATAGCTGTTAACGGTTGCATTCAGAAGAGAGAAGATAGTGGAAGCCAGAAAGCTAGAGCAGCAGTTTGTTCCTTACCTAGTAGGCAAAAGTCAGATTCTTGGATTTCTAGGTAGCTTTCTACTATAATCTTTTTACAAACCTAGATTTTCCCTATTTCGTTGTTTTATGAACACAGACCTTTGACTTAGCATTTTCCCCCTCAATTAATTAGACAGCGGTAGTATGAGGTTTCTCCAAGATACTTTTTGGCATGTTTGATGTCCTAGTTGTAATGTTGGTGTCAGCAGCCTACTGCAACCTAGCAGCTTCAGATCCTGTTTAGTGAGAAAATGCACACCATATATTTGCTGTCTCAGCCCCTAAAGATAATTTACTTACCACAGTCGTCTTGAAATATGTGCTATGCTATGCAGAGTCCTACAAACACAATTGTATGGAAAGGAACCAATTCCTTTTTACCATGGATAACAGCATCACAGTCTCTGCTAAGCAAAGAAAAAACAAAGTGTTTATTTTAAAACGAGCTTATTGGTAAACCAGTAGAGTATAGACTTCTTTTAAAAATTTCACTATGTTTTTCATAATGTTCATATGTTTTCACTGTGACTATGTCCATCAGTCTCAGTATCAGCCACAGAAGTGTTAAGACATTAAACCCCCCGCCAACCCCAAACCAAACAAAACCAACTCCCCAAGGTACAAGTTCTTCATTTTTGCAGCAAAGTTTAACAAATTTAACAACTTGCCTGTAAAGTTCTGTTAAAAACAGTGCTCCCCCCCTAAATCCTACCTTCATACATGGGTGTGTTTCTGTGTTTGATCACCTGAGAGTTATAAACAGTGAATTTCCTTCAATTGTATTGAAAAAAATAAGGGAAAAATATCTTAAAAATACAGAAATATTGGAAATGTCTGTTGTACAAGGATTAGCTTGCTTTTGGATATCTTTTATCCTGTCCTGGACCGCAGGGCAGGACTATAAGATAACCTCTTGATGTCTTCCCTTCCCTCTTTTGTAGCTCTGTAATTGCTTGATATTCTTTCAGCAGAAACTGAGAAACAAGGTTGTCCTTCAGTACTGGATTTTCCTCATGTTATTGCTTAATGCAGATTGAAGTCAGGGTGACAGGAGGAAATTGTTCTGTAACACCGTGTTTAGTGAAAAAATCACCTCTCTGCTGTGGTCACGGAGCTGTATTAATTTATTGCCAGCAACACTTTGGTAAGGATACAGAGAAAACTGAGAGTCTTTTTCAAGTAGGAGTGCACCTTAAAAAAAATTATTTTAAACAAAGAAATTTTGGATATCACCAAAGTTTTAAAATATGATCATAAAAGGCTCTTTCCCTTGCCTGTTACAGGCTTTTGCCTGTCAAGACCAAGTCTCTTCTAGTACAAAAATTATATTTTTCAAGCACAGCATGTATATTTCCTTTCCCAAATGACTTCTCCCTTTAAAAAAATATTTTCTTCAAGTGGTTGGAAAATAGGTTCTTTGAAAACAGCAAGCTCCAGCTGGCTTCCAGCATGAAAGACTTTTGATAACAGCTTCAAGTAGAGGTTGGTGGATACATAGCAAGGTTACACATTTGTCATAACTGGTCATAACTCCTTTATTTTAAGTTTTCTAAAGTGAGAAAGCTTACTATCTGCAAAAATACTTTCCTATAAGAATGATCTCAGAAAATCTGAGATTTTTTGTTAGAATTATCTTAAAAAATGAGCAAATCATCTAAATTAAGGACTAGGAACATGCAGATTATTATGGTGGTCAAATAAAAGTTTAGAAATTAGATAGAGATGGAGAGATCAGTTTTTTAATTACTAGTTGAAGAACAAAGAAATCTGTTCACAGCTAGCAAAAGACGAAGGGGAGGCAAAAGTCACTAAGGCAATTAGTGTGAATTTTTCAGCCATGTTGCCACCATTCCTACAGCAGAAAGTTCCTCCAGTGCATAATCTTTAATTATAGGGTGGCACAGGAACTTACTGTCTCTGAGGCCAAGGAGAGGTAGCTAGATTATACCTTTGAAAATATATTTGTTCCATTAATTGCTCTAGGGAGAATCCAAAATTTGTGTCCTGGTGCAACTGTCTGTCCATTTCTCTGGATGCCTTCTGATGTGCTCTTAATTTTAAAAACTGAAAAATATACTCTAAGAAAAAAAAAAAAGAAGGGAAAATATTTTCAAATCTTCCCTAGCACATTAAGTGGAATAGCCCTTACCAAACACCAGTCCCAGCTTCCTTGTGTCAGAGAACAGAAGCAGAACACAAATGAATCCACAACACAAAAAGGGGCTCAGCAGAGGCAAGAAGGGCAAGTCTAAGTTGCAGCATAGGTGAGAAAGGTGGAGGAACTCCTCAAAAGTTGTGTATATGATAAAAAAATTAGCAAAAGTTCATGTAAACAAAATTCAATCCACTAGAAAAGCAGAGAAATCTTTCCCCTTCAGTTCCTAAAAAAATCAGTCAAGAGCACTAACAGAGCTGTAAAGAGGATCTTGACCTTTCTAGTCTGGAAGGGAGGCTCTTTACTCATCATCCTTCTGTATACTTCCAAAAGCAAGGAAGAAATAACTGCCTATTTTGTTGTCAAGTCCCTCTAGCCATTGCTTACCATCATCTGTTTTCAAGAACAACTCGCTGTGAAAACTTGAAGCAGCTTTCCAAGTTGAGTCCTGTAAGGTTTAAATGCTGCTACCTCTGCTTTCCTGCCTAGCACGTTAGTCAATAAGCAATTGAAAGGCAATTATCACCTGTCTACCCCCCACTCCCAGTATGGATATTTCCACTACAGCTCACCTGAGTGAACATATGTCACAGCAGATACAGGCTGCCAGTGTTTCTGGCACATGCTGCCCCAGTATTGCATACATTTTGCAGCAGGTGTCAGAGGCAGGCGTATTTTCACTGATATTCGTGGGATGAAGATTTATTTATACCTACACAGACATAATTGCCCCAGGAACATTTTGGAAAGCCAGCAGGTAGTGCAGAAAGATTTTTGTGAATGAAAAAAACATATCTGTAACACATTCAAGGAAATATCTAATTAAAAACTGAAACACTGCAGCAATGGGTTGAATGATTTCTCATATTCGAAAGAATCCTAATTACATTAAGTCTAGGATGTCTAATAGCGTTGAGTCATGCAGTAGCAGACAACTTTGATCCAATCCCTTCCTTTCCAAGCAGGAGCCCTGGCCATTACTTGGGCATGGAACTGAAAGCTATAACAAAGGAAGTCCTTAGTCCTGTCAAAGCTTCATGAAATCACAGGATCTCTAGGTAGGCTTAAGGATCTGCCAAGTCAATACAAAGCAGAATGCCTTGTATGCAGATGGTGCCTGCCTCTAGGAAATTTGCACCTGTAAAGTTTAAGTTTGAACAAATCATCAGGTGAATGTCAGGCAGGTGGCCAAGGTTCTTTAAGCCTAACACAAGTAATCGAAGCTTTGTGGGCATTGTAAATTACACATAAATTGCCATGTCAAAGGGCCCAGCCCTCTGGGAGAAATAGTTTGACAATATGGATTTATGCACTCATTTTGCAATACAAGGACAAAACACAAGGTCAAGGCAATAGAGAATAAAGGACTAGAAGCCAAACCTCCATTACATTGAAGAAAATTTCAAATGAGGTCTAATAAGCAGTCAATTCCACTACTGTTGAAATTAGTGGTGGCCCCTTGAGTAACCACTGCTTGTACTTTGAGTACACCATCATCTGCAGCTACTTGGGATGGATCTCACAGGATTTGTGCAGTTTACTGAGTGCACAACAGAATGGCTGTACTGCAGTCCTTGGAAGAAAAAGCATCTTCTTTTTCTCATGTGCAAAGCTGTGAGAAAAATGTGTAATGATTTGCTAGGAAAAGGAACTTTAAAGGCCAAACATAAATAGGTGAGAACTAAAATTTAACTCTGGGATACCTACATTGCTTGGACAGTTAAGCTCACGCACACACACACACACGTATATATATATGTGCACATACATATATATATATGTATACATACATGCGTATAAAGCAAAATGAGAAATCTGCGGAAATGGAGGAGCAATGTGTCTTCCAAGTTGTACTAAGAGCTATGTTAAAGTCATGGACTCCCTTGCAGCACTTGCATAGTTTTTTCAATGCTTTCTTTTTTACTAGCTTCAGCTTCTTGGTGCTAAATTGAGCTGGCACTGTTGCAGGCCGTTTTAAATTGATACTTGCAGAACAGCAAGAAGTGTGAAGCTGCCAATGAAGAGTCAATGAGGAGCCAGTGATAGCAGTTATCAGCTTCTCCACACAAATGTCCTGACTTTTCCAGCTGTGTGAGCCTTTCCAAGTTTGATTAAAAAGGGATTAATCTTCTTACACACACACACACACACACACACGCACACACACGCACGCACACACACGCACGCACGCCTATATGAACCAGTTAATGTGGGGTTGCAAGTTATAACCCTTCAGGCAGATTTACATTTGAATGTACCCCTTTTCCCATGGTGAGCTGTGATTTCAAGCAGCAGTGAAAATTTTTGATTGGACATGCTCATACAATTTTACAAGCAGTTTGCATCATTTCACTGTTGAGCCAGAACTGGAAGAGGCTATGCTTTAACAGTGAAGCCAATGAGTTGGTTATGACATTATTCTTATCATGCTGAAAATGCAGGAGGTTCCTGGTGTCTGAATGAGGCAGGGATTTTTTAGTTCCTTTGGTGTTCACTACTGACGTGATGCAGGGCTTTCTGGATTAGGGAGGGCAGGTCATGCCATTTAATACGGAATACATGAGCTGCTCCTGTCCAGTGAACTGTTCCTTGTCATTGGCTGATCATCTTCTCATCCCTTCAGAGAGAAAACACACTGAATAACAAAACAAAGTGTTTTTTCTTTCTTTGGTCTGTGACTTGAATTGGCTCATTTGATATCAGATTGGGTGTTTCTCCGTCAAAAGCAGGGGAAGTGGGAAAGGGATTTGGAAAAGAAGGAGCAGGAACCACGACTTCTGTAGCTGTCAGTTTGTCCAGTTCACCAATCCCACTAAAATCAACCTTGGGAATAGAATTAGCTAAAATGTAAAGACAAAATGTTGAATCAAAAATCTGGGTCAAACACCACAATCTTTCTCATCTGCAATGTGATGAGAGTACACAATTGTTAAGGCCTCCATGTGAATATGCTGGTACAAAGACTGGCCAGCAGGCCAAGAGCATGTTCTTATGGATTGTATCTGTCAAAATGTATTGCCATTTTGCATCAGACTTGTTAGAAAATATAGGAGTGCTATGTGCTGATGTTGCTGGAACTACATAAGTTCCCAATTGTGTAAATTGAAATGTAATAAACTATGTTTTTCTCTGCATGTTTTCTGTATTCTTCAAGAAGAAGGGTGCCATGAATGTATAAAACATGAGCAGTAACTTACAGATCCTGCAAGTCTATTTCTTCTTCACATGTTTGTATTTGCAATGCTAAGGTATAAATCGAAGGAAAAAAGCCTGTGTCAGTAAACGTTCTGTGAGTTTCCCCCTTGTGTAGCTGTAAATATATTTCAATCCTAGGGGATGATGTGGACATGGACTCTTAAATGATCCTGAGTTAGATAGTGAAATAACATGACTCCAGAGGAGAAACTGAATGCCTCTCTTCCAAGAATGTGTCCAGCATTTATGACTTAAAACTAATGGTACTATGACATTCTTTCCCACCTCCCACCCATGATGGCCCACCCCACTCCCCCTCCAATTTAAACTGGTTTCAAATCCTGATGAACTGAATAAAAAATTGTTTTCACTGATGGGGTAAATCACATGGTATGATTCTTGGGGTTGTCCTCTACAGGGCCAGGAGCTGGACTTTGATGGCCCTTGTGGGTTCCTTCCAGCTCAGGATAGTCCATGATTCTACTCTACGCTATGAAATCTCCCTCTGTCCCTCTGCTTTTTTTTTCTTTCCACTCTTCTCTGAGTAGCCCACTTGTGCTGGTACATTTTAGATCCAGAAATCCTGCTATAAATGAATTGCTTTCTCAGAAAGCTGCTAATATATTTTGCTGGAACTGTTTCTTCTGAGTTAATTATAAGCCACAGAGAAGAACTGCTTACTGGTAGAGCTGGTACAAGGTAAACGATGAAAGCGTTCACCTGGGAGCTGGGAAGGAACTAGGATTTTCGAGGAATTTTCTTATAGCTTGCTATGCTCTTCTATCGAGTGGTCTCCAGGCTGAAGTTTCCCTCTTCTCATCTCTTGCTTTGGACCTGAACATGTAAGGCAAAAAGGAACAAAAAAAATCCTTCTCCCTTTTGATGAAATTGAGCTCAGTTCACCCTGTCTCATGGAATCATGCCTTAAACACTACATTCAGGCTTGGACTATGTGCCAGCATAGAGAACTAAGGCCTGCATACCCCTGTATATGCTACTCAGACCTTGGGTCTGAAGGCAGAAACTGCTATGGTGCACATTGTTCTCTTCCATAACAGGTTATTGAAGACACTGGGAAAATTTTGGATTTAGCTCCCAAAATCTTATGCCAGCAAACTACTGTCTATATGGACCAGACACAAACAGGTTCCTAAGTAGCTCCTGAGAGATGCCATATATGCACTAGTCAGAAATCATTTAGAGCAATGCCAAGTCTGGTGTGTTCATTGACTGACTTTAGCTGATGACCATGGCAGAGGAGAAGCACAGCACAGTAGGTGCTTCTCTCTGTATTGGAACTTATTCAAGATACTGTCATCTATACTTTAGCCAACCCTATCAATATTTATAGTCCACATTCAATATTAAAAATACAAAATTTGAAATACCTATGTACAGTCTCTTGATAGAAGTCAGAAAGACCTTTGAGATCCCTGAGGCTTTTCTGAAGACCCTTAAGTCCCCTTGAATCTTCTCAGTAGCAGTACGGTCATTTTAGCTCTCTGGTCAGCAGTCCGAAAATCTTGTGCTTGGTTGTCCTAGACTGAGACTTCAGTTTCCCATGTACTGAGCTACTTTGGCTTTGCCACGGTCCTGCTTACCTAGAGCTGTGACTGTGTGGGACTCCTCTCTTCTGCTGCAGATCTCCCTGCCTGCTGAGCTCTGCCAGCTGTGGAGTTCAGCCGACAGAAATTACCGCTGCCAAAAGAGATGTGATGTTTTTCGTCTTATGCTTTAGCTCCCCAAACCTGCTGTGTCTGGAACAATGAATGTACCAGTGCCAAAAGAAGAGAAGGGCAGATGGACACATCCAGGACAGAGAGAAAGGTAAAATGACTGAAGGAAATCTGGTAAGGTTTTTTTTCTGGCAAATTTTATCCCAGCTTTTTCTGCCTCCTATCGTGGGCCTCATGTAGGCCTCCAAGAGATTAAAAACAAACTTGAATCAGTCACAAAGTGTCTTTTCACCTTTTAAAAAAATCTCATTTTGGTGCTCCTTCATTACTTATAATGCAGATCTCAAATCTCTGAAATACAGTCTTCAATTAGCCTTATCAGATTGAATGAAAAACTATTTAAAATACAAACTACCAGGGAATCAATGACCGTCAGAAAACTACTTATCATCTCCCTTTTTTTTTTGGCACCCATTGCTTGTGGGTACACAATGAAGTGCTGCTTAAATCCTTTTTTTCTTCTCCAGCAGTGAGAAACACAGGGTTCAATTGTTCTGTTTTACACACAGTGCGTCTTTTACCTAGTTTGTTTAGTCCTGGCATCCTGCATGTTTTGTAATTATTGCAGAGGCAAGAAACCTGACTTGAGGTATCCTTTATTCAGCCCCTGTGCTTTTGCAGGTCAAGGCTGTGCTAGCCTTTACACAACCAGCACAAACTGGCTGTGAGTAATTATGGGTGGAACACAAGGAGAGGTCTACTGGCCTCCAAACAAATGAGATGCAGGAGCCTCTTTCTCAATAGCACTGGAGGAGTTTGATCAGCTGAGGAAAAACAGTCTGACTGGTGCCTGCAGTAGTAGGAAACTTAGTTCAAAAGATCCTGAAGTTAAAAGGGCATTCTTAAAAGATATTTTTGTCACAGTCACTAGAAAATGCTATTTCAGTAATGCCTCTTCTTTTTAGGATATTTTGTTGCACCCATTGTAGTACCTAAGCACTTCATATGACTTTTTGAATCTGTGTTAGAAACCTGTGTCCTAGTATAAATGCACATATATCTGTTGCTGGAAATGGTTGAAAACATAACAAAATATTTCCATCAAAATTATTCTCATTGTCTCTTATTTTAGGCATTCTGAGAAATCATTACCAGTCCTACTTATGAGTTCATTGTACTAGGATCTGTTCCACCTCAGTCATTCATCTATAAATCTGTAATACAATTATTAAAGCTGTGCTAAAGTTTGGGTTTATTAAAACTTCCCTTCCAAATCAAAATGATGAATTTGGGTCTTAATGGGATGGTTCGTTTAAACAAATTAAAGAACATTTAAACTGTTTTTAAAAAACCATTACACTGTACTAGGTTAATTATTTTAAAGTTATTGTTTAATCTGTATGAATTGCCCAGACAGAACAAGCGTCCTTCATCCTGTCTTACAATTCATCTTCTGCTGTGATAAACTGTTTTGTCTCCACTTGTAATTACCTTCTGTAATTGCCACTGCCCCCTCTTGTAATATTTGCTTGACAGACTGAAAGGTAATATATATTTAATGGTTGTAGCACCTTTAATATTTGCTGTTGTCAACAATACAAAGCTCAGCTGTGTAAAGCTATACTGGTAATGGATAATGCTCTTGCTCTTGTGCTGCTGGTAGTGAATTAGTGTGACGCCTTTCATCTGCGAAGGCTGGCAAGACCTTCAAGTGTGTCTTCCACGTGAAGACTTATGGCACACAAGGCCTGATGGTGGGTCTGTGTGGTCACAGGAATGGTTAACATATCTGACTGGGCTGTGGGACTCAGAAAGGGCTGCTAGAACCAGTGTCAGTAACCATCCCTGAACCAAAGCACCTGCCAAACCCACACCTGGTTCTTTTGTAGGTGACTGGTGAGACTTCTGGAACTGGGTGCCACATCCACCCTGTGTGGATTCCACTATTCACAGAGCTCCCCAGACCCTCAGGCTCTCTGTGGCATGGGGATATATATCTTGTGGCTTTTGGCTATGTGAAGATTTATAAGTTGTGGGGTCAGCAAACTTGATGTCTTGTCCTTGCCGTATAGAGGTCCTTTTGCAAAGAGCGTGCACTCTGTTCCAGTTAAATATTTGATTCTGATAACTAGCCCCATGAGTCATGCGTAGAGGAGATGCCTGACTGTTTCTGGGTGAATTACCTTATCAATATTAATGTGTGCTAAGAATGTTCATAAAATTAAAACTTCTCCTTATCCACCTTCAGTACACCATTCTTAATTGTGTTCTTTATATTTCTCTGCTATTAAGTTAAAACCTTGTACTCTATATATAAACGAAAAACATTAACAACCCGTCAGACCTGCAAAATTAAGTTATTTCTCTTTCTTCCAGGGCTCTTCCTGCAGTCTTTACAACTGCAGTGCTATAATGGTGTGTTTTGAGGCTGAACTTTCATTCAGTGTAATTTCTTTCAGCTCTGTTTGTAGTATAGAGAATGAAATAAATTACAGAGAGAAGCACTACAAAATTAGCTTAACTCTGATGGTACAAGATCTGCAGTGACCACAGACTTTTCATTATTACTCTAGATAGAACTTTATTGCCCTAGTTTGAGCTAGCTTCTTATGTGTCACTTTGAAACTAGAAATTATGTTACTCATATGGGCTGCAAGCATAAGAAACTCACTTGAACTCTTGTAATACTTATTAGGTCATTCCAGTGTGATCTAAATTTAGTGTATAATCAGTAGCATGACACTGAGTGGAGAAGTCACTTAGCAATTTTTTTGCTGTGTTTATCTGAAAGTTGCTTCTCTTGAAGGAGATCATGCACATATTTACACTTCCTCTGCTCATAACTTGTGGGTATGGACCAAAACTCCTTTTCCTTATGGCTCTGTCTTCCATTGTAAAGCTATGATAAGAATTTTGCAAAATTGTGCAGATAGGGGCAGAAGAGGTGGCTGGCAGCACATGAGCGAGATACAAGTTTTAAAAACTCTCAAGGCAAATTTTTTATTCAAGTTACATGGGTTACACCTTTATTGTAATTAACTCTTCTGGCTCATGTGCCCTTCAAGAAGTGTCTCCTGAGTCTGCAAAACATTAAAACTATCCGGCATTTCTGCTGCCAACACAAAACACTGTTGGCAAACATGCTTCAGAGACCTTTTAGAGTCTGCTTTTATATCAACATGGCTGGTGGGGAGAAGGCAGTGGGCAATGTAAGCGCATTTGCTATCCTGGTAGGCAATCCTTGGTCATATGTCAGAATCCCAAAGTCTCTCTAAGCCTTTAGCCCAGCCTCCTCTGACTAACCATGTGTCAGAATGGTGATATGAGGTCAGATTACACCTTCTTCCCTGCAAAGACAGGAGTGTGCATCTGGCACTGCAGGCCAAATTTGTTTTCTGATGTCACAGTTTTTCCACACTTGCTTGTCTGATGCATGACAGCCTTATGAGCTCTCACTGATCTTTTGTTTATTTTTTTTGTTTAATTCTTTGGCACCTTTTTTCTTATATTTAATAAAACTCAAGTTCATTCCCCTTACATCAGGGGCTCTGAAAAGGTCAGTCCTATTTTCTTACCTCTTTTTTGTGTCATCTTGTGACAATTAATTCCATGCATGAGGTAGGTAAGGAATGCCTACAAGGCACGTGGGCTACAAAAGAAAAAAAGAAAAAAAGAAAAAAAGGAAAAAAGAAAAAAAGGTAAATATTAAGTGTTGTTTATGGGTGAACCATTTAGTTTACTAGCAGCAGGTCATGAATTAAAAATAAAAACTCTTCAGGATTAGAGTAGACAGAGATGGTTTCTCCTCTCTGTCTTTTCTGTCTGCAGCCAGTATGCCTACATCCAGGAAAATTACTGTCTGTAGCCTAGTAATAGACATAGGGAACCCTTTGAACTGCATACGGTATATGAATGGCTCTACAGCGGGACTACTGGGACAAGGCAGTCACACCAGAGGGTTACTCTGTGTTCTAGCAACATATTCTTGCATGTACCTGCACTCTGTAAAATAGACTGCCAAAGCAGGTATATCTCTGAGGCTCCGTGTGGCACAAAGGAATGAGGGGAAAAGCAGGTATTTGTATTAATCTCTCCATAGTAGCAGTATAGTTGAAGGCAGAAGAGCCTTAGGGTTTAATGCGACAAATGTGAGGAGGTGGGTGTCCCTGCAATTTGGACAATAGATGGCACCCTTTGTTTCTTTCTTAAAAACATCATCTTCTGCTGCGGTTTCATAAAGCAGCAAATCTGCAGGAGGCGGCTGACAGCAGTGTGTGTGCTGCTTCCTTGCCAGCTCAGAACAGGAACCTTTCTTCGTTTTCTTTATGGTACCACAGCGGAGTGCAACGGGGCACGAGCCATAAATCTGTGTCGATCCACGGTGCGCTGCGGTTTTCACAGGCTAGAGAGTCACCTCGTCCTCTCAGACACATTACATGAATAGGCTGCTGTGTTGAGTTTGTGTGGTCAGGGTTTGGTAGCGGGGGGGCTACAAGGGTGGCTTCTATGAGAAGCTGCTGGAAGCTTCCTCCGTGTCTGGCAGAGCCAATCCCCGGCAGCTTCGAAGATGAATGTGCCACTGGCCAAGGCTGAGACAATTAGAAACGGCGGTAACACCTCTGGAATAACATATTTAAGTGAAAAAACCTTATTGTGCAGGTGTAATTGTGGCCAGAGAAGAGCCGAGTGAGAATATGTGAAAGGAACAGCCCTGCAGACACCAAGGTCACGGGAGAAAGAGGGATGGGAAGTGCTGCAAGCACCTGAGCTGAGATTCCTCTGCCGCACATTGGAACAGTTTGTGGAAGACTGTTGCCCATGGATTGGACTCAAATGGGAGAAGTTTGTGGAAAACTCTCTCCTGTGGTAGGATCCCCACGCTGGAAGAGGGGAAGGACTTCTCTCCCTGAGCAGTGGGAGAAACAACAGTGATGAACTGACTGTAATCCGCATTTCCCATCTCCTTGTCTTGCCAGGGTGAAGGAGGTAGAGCTGGGAAGGAGTAGGGGAAATGTGTTTTTAGGATTTATTTTACATCTCATTAGCCTCTGATAATTCATGCTGTGAATTTGTTACTAATAAATTCAATTAATATCCCCAGTTAATGCCTGTTTTGCCTGTGATGGTATTGGTAAGTGATCTCTCCCTGTCCTTATCTCACCCCGGGAACCTCTGTTATATTTCTTCTCCACTGTCCATCTGCAAAGGGAAATGATAGAGAAGCTTTGGTGTGTGCTTGGAATCCAGCCAGAATCAACCCACTACAGCTGCCTAGGCAGGGTGTTGCATCTGGTAGCCCAGTGGCCTATTTTCTCCTGAGCTCCTGGCAGGCAAAGGTGACTATAAGTGGAACCGAGTTTTCCTATATTTCCCCTCCTTCTTGCAAGTTTAATTGTCCCTGGAAAGCTATGGGTTTTGTCCCTTTATAGTGCCCTATTACACCTTGAAGATATGCACCCCCAGCAAGAGCTTGTGCTCCTTCACTGACTTGATCAGGGTGGAGGGATAGCTATGGTTGGCTCCCTTTAATGACACATCTAATGAGGCTGTCTACTAAGCCTGGCTCCTACCAAAAAGCCTCCTGTTCTCAACAATTACTGGTCAATCAAACGTAACACACATCTAATTTCTGATCATTCACACCAGTGGACTCCTGGTGGGCTCCTGTGTCTTTCATTTGTTGCACAATTAAATGTGATGAGACAGATCAATAGATGACATGCCCATTATTTAGTTCAGAAAATGTTTCTTAAATGAGGTGATTCAGTTCAAATCAGGTACAAGTGTAAGGAGCTCTAAAAGGAATCTGTGGTTGAGTAAAACTGTGCTTCCACTTACAAATGTGGGCATCATTCACACACAGGGCTGATCATCAAACGCTAATTCTAATATAAGTACTGACGTGTTTTCATCTTGGGAATCTTTATAACCTTGTTAACAGCCTCAACCAGTCACATCCTTGCTGTCTACTCAAAGTCTGTGTTGTCTTGTACAACTCTGGATTTTAAGTGCTACGTTTCTTCCTCACGGTGCCTGCACAATCCCTCATGAACAGTTAGACATTCTTCCTGTCATGATTTGAAAGTGCTTGCACATTTACTGGAGGTTGACTTACCTCTGGACAAACAGTCTTAATGAGTTGAAATTATTTTTAAGGCACTTATGAAATTCTGGGGACAGATACACAGGTGTCTTGTGGTTCTTTGAGAGTTATTTATTCCCAGATCACTTGGGAGCTGCAGCTTTTGAGGATTTATGTATTAAATCAACAGAGTCTCCAATGAAGTCTCTAAAGAGCAGCAGAGGAAGGGTTTATTTTCAGAAGAGCTGTGCAATCTCACACAAAAAAAAATACAAGACGAACCACAAGCCAAGCCTGCTGAAGCACTTGTGTGACGGCAGAGGTAAGTCTGCACAAAAGGTCTCACAGTACAGGTAGGACAGCAAAATAGTGTGACCCAGAGACCAGAATTATGAACATTGTCTGAGACTCAGCTCATCATACTAATGCTCCAGAAACATTTCAGAACAGCCACCTCTGGGCTGTAGCTTTGTCAGGAGTTATAAATTGGATCTTTCTTTGGTGCATACTGAGATTGCATCAGAAAGGACTGACCTCTTAATACTGAAAGGTCACAGATATAAGAATCTGACCTGCTGAAGAGATTTCTAATGTGACTTACAGATTCTGCAGTATTATTACATTTACTCAGCAACTCTGACAGCTCAAGACTGAAAGCTATATGGATAATATGAAAACAAAGCAATGAGCAAAAATATTTTATTTTTGCTCAAGGGTTTTTTTCAGTACAGATAAATTACTACAGCAAGTTCTATCCTTTCTTCAGCCAGACTATGTGTAAGTCTTTGCATAGATTTTGCTTTTCTGTATATTTATGGAAAACGTGTCCCTAAAAAGCTGTTACCTGTCAAGTGTTTCTTTCCAGTAGATGTTTTGATGACAGCTATGCTAGAACCACTTCTGTTGTCAGTCTTTTATGTCTGAAATGCTGGTGTGAAGGTGCCTTGTCTACATGAAATGCTGTTCCCACTTTTACCCCATGCTAGGTCTTGGCTGCAGCCTGTGTTGCCCAGACACTCACCTTAATGTTTAGAGTTTTCTACTGACCTTAATTTAATTGCATATTGTATCCCTTAGTAGAATGAACACTGATGATAGACCAGAAAAATAAGCATATCTACAGCAATTATTTATACAGCAGATTATGTTGCTAGTATCTTGCCTTTACTTTGTGAGTTTTCTATAAAGAAGAGATTGAGTTAAGTGGGGAAGTTTTGCTCCAGCTAATGCACAAGTGGAAAAAGATAATGTCTCTTGGTTTGTTTTTTTATAGTCAATTCTCATTTACCTCAGTTGGATTATCTGAGTTGTGGATTTGTCAGTTTCATGGGTAGAGGATCTGCTGTCCTAGGATGGTACACTATTCATTACCAGGACTGTTTTTCTTTCAGAGTGAACTCATCACTGGAAGTAACACAGCTGCTGCCTCTGGAGCAGCTGACTTCACACTACAACAGCTTGGGCAGATTTGCAAGCTGTTTCCAAGACTTGGATGTCAGGGAGTCCAGTGCTGGCTCCTTCTCTGTTTCACAATAGCTCCAGTTTATGAGACTGATGAACCAAAATGGACCTGCCTCTTTATGAAATGGCTGCTTTTGTACCACTTCCCAGGCAACGGTCCTTGTCCAGGAGGATGATTCAGTAGACTGCAGTGTCATATGAGTACATTGATCCTGGTCAGTCTGCTGCATCACCTGGATGAGGAGCACTTCCTGTGGGAATGCTGCGGCAGACATGCAAGGCTGTGTTTGAGCCAAGGTCAGTTTGGCTCTGACAGACTAATAGTGCTGATGCTGAACTGGGATGCAGGATGTAGTAGGCAGAGAACACCTTTCAACAAACTAGCTTCTGTCACTCAAGCATGCCTTATATAGATTCAAGCCTGCCAATGGGTTTGTCTGTTTCCAAGTAAGCCTTCTGTCTGTTCACTGGCCTGAGCAGTATGCTGACTACTACTCCCTTGCTTGTGGTATTTCCATACTATGCAAGCATTTAGGTATTGACTTCCAGTTTTCCTTTTACTTAGTACTTTTTTGTCAAGTACACTGAGATCCATGACTAAACAATATTATATATTCTTTCTCTCTCTCTTCTCTCTCTCTTTCTCTCTTCCCAGTCAGTTACTTTTTAATACTTCCTCTAAATCTTTCATGCCCCTCCTCAGTTGTTTTTCCATCCTTAGTGCCTTTTCTTTTATAGGACAGCCTTTTAGGTTTTTTTTTTTAAGTAGCTAATGCCTACTTCACCATCTGATCTTTTTTCTCATTCCCTTTCCAGCAAACATCCCAAGCCTCTCCTTGTCATGGGTAAGCTGTGATTGTCGTTGGAAGGCTAGCTGATCTATGAATCCTGGGCTAGGGCCAGGGAATTAACTGCAAGCTCAGCTTTCTGTTACTGAAACACATTTCAGTATTTCAACATTTAAAGAACACAAGACCTCTTACCTTCCTTTGCCAAAATCAACAACTGTACAGCAAGGGATGGATCCTGAAAAAGTGAGATGGAGGTCACTTTTTTCTCAAAATAATTGCTAATTATTATTTCATGTTGTCACATTCTGAACAAAAATACAGCAACATGTTTTCCTAGGCAGAGTGCACAAAAGCAGAAATATGGACCATGCTTTTGAACACAGAAGGGATGCACTTTCCCTCTCCAAAGTATTGTCTCCCTCACTGATTTCTTCATCAGCTCTTGTGGCTGAAGTCTGATAATGCTCACTGCTGAAGGAAACCCAGACAGTTATATGGCAAAAAATATGCAAATTTGTGGGTAGCTGTATCAGAAAACAAAAATGTATTAGAAAAATTGGATGTGGTGATCACTATTTATTACTGATGTTTGTGAAGAATAAGATGACTGAGCAGTAATGATTTGTGATGCAGGATCCTTCAGGCGTGTCACCATACCTTGAAACACACTGCATCAAAAAAGATCAGAGTGAATCCTGATACTACCTCCTTCAGACTCGAAGACAAAATTGAACGTTTAAACTCACAGTTCATGACTTTCCCTGACTTTCCCATTCCAATACAGTGTGATTTCAGCAAGGTCACTGAAAACGCAGCAATGTAAAACTAGTATCCGAAGTTTAAGCCAAGCCCAGCTGTAGTAATTAATGCTCATTGTCACTTTCAGTGATGAAAAATAAACAGAAATTGTTGAAAAAGTCTGGGTTTTTTAAATTAAAAAATATGAAACTCTTTTAATTGAAAAGCTGAATTTAAAAGGAAATTAAATTAAAAGCAGTTTTTGAAAATATCTCTGATGAAAAACTTTTGTCCTTCCTTCCTTCCTTCCTTCCTTCCTTCCTTCCTTCCTTCCTTCCTTCCTTCCTTCCTTCCTCTTTGACTAGGAAAGATTTTCTAATTAGAAATAAACGGGCTAATTTCAGAAAATGTCAACCATTCATGCTGCATTGCCAGGGAGGGCCATGAGGGCCCTGATGGGCTTCTGTGTCCATGTCTGCATCTTCCCTCTTGCATCCCCAGGACCCTTCCCATTTGCCCATGGCTCAGGATCCCACATCAGCCTCTCGAGGTTATCAGCCCCAGCCCTGGCGATGCTGATTCT
>VWZW01004514.1:307000-320786 GCA_013397115.1 Edolisoma coerulescens | reverse complement strand
CCCTGCCCTTCTTGTCCAGTAAAAATAAGCAGGATTACTGCCATCAATGGCAAGAATTGTCATGAAAAAAGTGAGCCACCACCAGGAACAAAAAGCAGAATTTGCTGTAAATCAATCAGTCATGCAAACTGCATGGTGGTAGTCTGTGTATGTACATGTGTGTTTATCTCAGAATTGAATGGACATGGGAAGGAAAAGGTAGCCTGTACTAGAGGAAGGCAGACTGTATATGCATTTTTGTTTTATTCTCCTTGCCCTTTTCCAATGAAAATACATAAGCATGAGTAACATTAGCTCTGTCACACTTTCCTTGCAGCAAATGAGATGCTGTCCTAGCACTGTTGTTTCCATCCTGTGTTGAGTCATGCAGTGCGGACACTTTATCCTGCCTGTGTCTCTGCTGTAAGACCACAGATCATGTTATCACTTTACAAATATAGCATATTAGTACATCTGGAAGGCTAGTCACGCTGCGGGGTTCAAACAGATCTGGCTGGCCATGAGCTATGCCATGCTATAAACAACCTCAGTGTCCCACATTGAATAACTGCAGAGCACACTCGGGAGCTCTGGACACTTGTGTTCTTTAGTAGTAGGTAAGTGACAGTTTTGCTGATTATTGTGTTTCTTCAGATGTGTGGGGTCAAGGTGGAAAATGGCAGGGAAAGTGAGAAGCAGCTATCAGGTTGCTGCTATTGTACTGTGGGTCTTTAAAATCTAATGCATATGGGAAAAATAGCTGGAACAGAGAGCATTTAGTCCAAGGCAGTATGTTTGGTGGATATCTTTAAAGATAGTGAGATTCACCCTATACATAGTTCGTCTAGGTAGATTTACACTTGTGACAAATCCAAACTTTTAATTTAGGAAACCTTTCAAGTTTCACTCTGTGACTCAGTTATAATAAACCCTTGCTATTGCATCTCAAGGACATATGCTGGTGTGAGAATGATTTTCAATAAAAAAATGGTTTGAGAGGTCAGTCATTTATCTTTGTTGTCTGTCAAAATTTACCATGGAATTTAAAAAGAGTTATAGGACTTCAGTTTCTGAAGGCTACTTATAGTTAATCTAACTGGCATAGGAAATACAGCCTGCTACATCTTTTGTGAACACAGCCTATCATTTAAAGTCAAATATTGTCATTATTGTTGTTGTTGTTGTCACCACAAGTATTTATGTGCTATCATTGACATGTTACTTTCTGAGGTTAAAAGGTACTGACCAGCTCTCTTCCTCTCAACAGTAGTTAACTGATCAGAGTTTCAAGGACCCGGGATGGATGATAATGCTTATTAACCAAAGAGGTAGATCATACCAAAGAGTTTCATTGACTTTGCTCTTCTCAGACAGAAGGTAAAAGTGGAGAATTATTCCAAAGGAAGGTGTCCAGCTGTCAATGTCACCTGTGTCTCCTATCCACAGGCATGGGAAAGTTTTGTGGGAAAGACTAAGAACAGAGCTGTGGTGAGAGAATTGACAAAATACAGATGCCACCTCATGACTGTATGGTGGGGTTCGGACCATTAGAGCTAAAATAACTTGACTGCTGGAGTAGTTGAAAGCAGAATAATCTCTTGCTTATCTAAATTATCTGTCATCTTAAATCACAGAATTTAATGTCTTGGCAATTGGCTATGAGCATTTTACTCATTATATGACTAATGATCTTGTATCTAACACTGGAAATAGGACTGCTATAGGTCAGACATAAATTTTTGCTCTCTTTCTGCAGCAGAGGCAGGTGACAGTATTGGATTCTTAGATCAATACATGTAAAATGGCCCCTGGGGAGCAAAAGAAAAGAATTTTGAGGGTCTTTAATTAGTGTCAGTTAGGACAGAGAGTCTGAAATAACATTTATGATGTGGTCATCCACACAGATAGCTTCAGAGGCTGGACCCTCTAAAGGTACATGAAAGGTAAGTAACAGTAACCTCACTTCTTGGGAATTGCTCAATAACCGTAAGACAAATATGAATAAGTCAATGAAACATTGTGTTAAAAAACACGATGGACATGAAACAGATTTGAGAAACCTGACAGCGTAATGTTACACTTAATTAAGATCATCTAATTGTATATGAAAGCCTCAGTGTTTTGCTCAGTGTCAATGAGTGCAATTTTCTTTGCCACGGGTCTATCTGTGAGCAAAGTGGGATCTCTCTAATCAGTTCTTAGAATATGCTCTTGGTTTCCCAGGACTCTGTTGTATACTACCTAAGACAATTGTTTACACCTGCTGACTGCAGCTACATTCATAGATTCAACACCTTTACAAATATGTAATACACTTTTTGAGCTTACTGTTTTTCCTTTGATAAGAAACAGCCTCAAAATACATGCCCATTTCAAAAACATCATCCCTCTCTTGGTCTTAAGAGAATTAGACCTCTCCTCAGAAATACCCAGTGGGAAAAAAAAAAAAAAGAATGGATTTTTGTCAGAGACATCAGTCCAGTGTTTCATTAGCTTCATTGTCAGTGGAAGAATAATTAGTCAGCTCAATGAAGTGCTAGGGGAATACATCTGTAATAAATCCCCTTGCATGTGTAACATCTATCATGCTTGATGGCAAACATATTAGTGCTACAAGAGTTGAGAAAGTATAAGAAATATCGTAATTCAGCTGCTAATTAATCCATAATTAAAGACCTAATTAATGAATAACCCTGTGAAAAATTGTCTAAAAATCAAGATGTGAAGACTGCAGTGATAAAGAGGACTCCTGTTTGTGAGACTGGTTAATTTACATCTAGAATAGGAGCTGATTAATGGAAACTGTCAGTAAAGCATTATGCTGCAGCACTGGACAAAGAGAAATATGCACATAAAAATGTGTGGAAACCAAATTCAGCCCTTGCATATCTGTTTTTAATTTTATAGTGTTCATAGCTATTTTTACCTGAACTATAAGGAGTAGGTTAATAAAAGTTATATTTTCTCTTAGTTGTGATGTGTAAACAATATGAAAGTTGTTTATTTGTGTACAAAAGAGCCTAATGTCAGATTCTATTCATAACTGTCTCTTTCATGAAATGGCTAAAGAAGAAAACTAAAAAAAGATCTTAATTCATCAAAGCATTCAGGATTAAGCTCCATGATACAGAAAGACACTAATTTCTGAAATTAACTTCAGTTGGACTAATTAATAGCTTGAAAGTGTCACTGTCTGTCTGTGTTTGTTTGTGTAGGAGCCAGCTGGCTGTGACTGTACTCTTGAGAGAGCAGGAAGGAACATTTGAAACTCCCAAAACATCTGGGCTCAAGTCCCGGTGTCAGGACTGCTTTCTCCACCCCTGGAGCAGCTTGTCTCTTTCGTCTTCTATTTATTCTGTGGTATAGCTACATTTATTGGATCTCTGTGGACCCAGTCCTTCAGGGGGACACCCACTGTGATCCATTGCATTGTCCTTCCCACATATTCCCCAGGACTCAGCAATCACCTGCATGCATGTGTATGTGTTCTGAAGCACAATCTATCTTGGATCCCGGACCTCAAACTCTCACAGTCAAATCTGCACATTTGGTGAGACTAGTGACAGATAAACCAACCAAATTAGCAGGAAGGATAATTCCCTGCTGGTGTAGAACAATAAGAGATTGTTACTAGCAGCAAAACTAGGTAGGGAAGAGCACCTTCCCACTTTGCAGTCCTCTCCCATTCCCCAAGTGGCACAGAGAAGCACTACCCCACTTACAAGCTGTGCACAGCTGGCAAAATATAGTTGTATACGATGAACATTGTCACAACCTCTATTGCTCTTTCAATCACAGCATGTTTCTCTAATTTAATCTTTTCCTGATAACATAAAAAATGTGTTCAGTTGCTATCGAAATGTCAGGTTTCCTCTGAATTATTTAAAGACTTGAGAGATAAATGACTTGATAATTCTGAAGCACAGTGTGAGTGAGCTTATTTCCTAAGAAATTATTTGCAGGATTGGTAGGAAATATTTCACTCACATTTTCCCCCATGTAATCCTGCCAGTAATATTCATTAGATTGCAGCAGATCTCCCACAGTGATTATCTGAAAGAAAAAGGGCCCAAGTGAAGCAGGTTGTTAAGCAAATTGAAGAAACGAAAACATTAATAATTTAATAACTCATGTAAAGCAGCAAAGGAAAGCATACACAGTGCTGTTTTCTGTGGCAGCTGGGCACCATATGAAATCAGGAGGGCTGTTAACAGAGACTAATAGTGGCTGTATTTGTAGTATCAAAACTATGTTGGACTCCTTCCAGACTCAAGAGAAGACACAGGTCTTGTTCTACAGAATACACTGTGCACACATAAGTTGGCCAGGATTAACACTGATGCCAGATATGTTCAGACAACATGAAACTCTACTATAATAAAGGCAATGTAATTTTGGCTTATCACTGGCTGTATTCCATCCACTGCAGAGAAGACAGATAATGTTGGTAAACAGGGAGGACCTGCAGGAGAGTTGGTACAATTAATCTTGGCAGACCGCCGAGTAATCATATCTAAGAATACTTCTCTTGTGCTCCACTACTTTTCAAAGAAGACCTTGTCTTGTCTTTATTTATTTTTTTTTTTTTTGTAGTGTGCTTTTTGATGCATCTATGCATTGATTGATGTATCTCAGATGCTGAGATAAGTGCAGAAAGTCTGCAAACTGTTCATTCAATGAAGTTGCTGATTTGAAAAACACTTTTTCTGTGTGGAAGGCCTTCCCTCCAGAATTTAGTGTTGCTCTTAGCTCATGTATCCTTAAACTGTTTTTCAAGATCAGGTAGTCCATGGCAGCTCATGATGCATGTGCGGGTGACTGAGATGAAACTCCTTCAGCATTAAATACCAGGAGCTGCTAAAAGGCACCCCAACTTTGAAATCTAGTTGCCTCCAGTGTTCCTCCATTCCTCAGGCTGGTTACACTTCCAGAGGTATTGCAAGTCATCATTTCTCCCCTTTATATTGAGCCTAGGGAAAAAAAAAAAGAAAAAAAAAGGAGAAAAAAACCCCAGTCACCAAATGACTGCTCAGGGTTCAGAGGTCAAGTGGAAACAAATACAAGTGGTCACGAGATCACTGGCTGCTATCAAAGATGGCTGTGGGAGCATCTGGCAGGTCTGTGGCAGACCTGTAAACAAGGATTGGAGATATCAGTAGCTGAAGGGAGAAAGGGCATTTAAGGCAGAGCATACTAAACCTCTCCAGTTTTACTGATGAGTTGACATCTGAAGTATGCATATATTTGTAGCAACAACATGAATAACAATAAATAAAAAATAATAAAGATTATAGACTTTACAAGGTAGTTATCTTCTTTTCCATCCTGTATATTTTCAACACCTTGCTGAAGAGATTCTGGTTTAGACCTTCTGAGTACTCCTACCCTTTAAAAAAGGACATCTGAAATAGATGCCAGAGATCAGTCTGCCTACTTTTAGGTGAATTTATACAATACAATAAAATAAATGATAATATAAATGCTAAAATAAAAATAATCCAAGCAGATATTTAGGCAGATGCTTTTACTAGCAATAATATTTGGCACTAATATTATATCATTTAAATAAAAACATACGATGAGTATCATCCCTAAGATTATGGGGTTTTGCCACTTAATTCTCTAAATGCCTAAGAGTATCAATATCATTATACAAATGAGGAGAATGTTTGATTTTAATAGGACTATTTGTAGATACATTTAAATGAATAAAGTTTCTTCAAGATTAAGGAAAGGTGTTTCCTTCTTTCTAAGATCAGAAATTGCACAAAAGTGTCTGTAAAGGCAGTTTTTGTGTTCTATGCATGCAGAGATAGCTCACAGCAATAGGGCATCCAAGCCCAAATGCTGACAGCAAAAGAGTGCTCTTACAAAGCAAGCTCTTCTTCTCACCTTAGCTGGCCCAGAGAAGTGGCAGATTTTTAAATTCACTCAGTAAGATGTGTCTCAGTGTTGAGATGGGGCCTGCAATAGGAAGAATCAGAGAGAGTAGCCTGGTAGGAGAGGGGCTTGTTAAGGTGTTCTAGTGAAGGCACAGGACTCTGGAATAATGAAATCTAGAATGTTTTACAGGCTATAGTATCTTGAACTGAAAGTACATCCCTGGAGAGAGAAAAGAAGAATCTGGTTTAGAGAGCAGAGGGAAAATTCTAGTTATAAAGATTCCTGTGATTTCCTTTCTGATGAAAACTGGGACAAGGTTGACATAGCCTGCTGGCTGAGGAAGAGAAGATGTTGCAAAGGCCAAGGTGTTCAAAGGGATTTTTTATTCTCCCTCTTCCTAAAAATAGCGTAAAGAGAGGGAAGGAGTGAAGCAAAAAAAAATTTCTTTCCTCTGGCACTAGTACAAATTTCTCTGGTTACAAACTCTCATATCACTTTGCCAAGTAATGCAATGCTTACTTTAAAAAAAAGCTATTTTTAAAATTTTGAGATTATTCTACTTATTTATTTATTTATTTATTATATTACCTGAAAATATTTCCTTAACTGTAGTACGTAGCTGCTTCTGAAGCAGAAATCTTGCAATAATTAAAACAAAAAAATGTATCATGAATGGCCAGCTTTTTTTCTGAGATAATCATTACAAAGATGACAAGATCAGCTTGACTTCCCAGTATGTTGCCTTTTAAGGACATTGATTAAGGTCTTGCAGATAACTTCTTGGGAGGTGTAAATGGCTAGGGATAAGATTATTTGCTTCCATAGATACACAGAGAGAACTAGTTTCTCCATAAATGATTCTCTTGTAAACGCCATCTTTGCCTCCTTTTTGTCTTCCTGAATCCCTTTCTCCCTGGAAAGTTCTGTACATTAATTATCATACGTTACTGAATAGCCTTGTTTTGTGATCCCTCTCACTCATAACTCAAAAGACTGACAAATGTTATAACCATGCATCATCTAAGAAAGGTGTGCTGAAGATCTACAGCATAATTTAGATGTAGATGTCACTCAAGGAAGATGATTTTAGGTGTCAAACTCAGTGTAATTATGAAGTAGGGTGTTGCGAATGCAGGTGATGACTGTTTTGTGGTTAGGCCTTGTCCTTAATGAAAGCCAGGTTGCCTGTTTCTTGGGTAAGAAATAGTTTTTTGTTTTTCACTTATTGCCATGTGAGTCAGGTAACCCTCCCAAGTATGACCAAAGCCTGTCCTTAATGAGCATTTGTAGGTATGGGGTAAGAAAGGAGCAATGCTGAATCACAAAATGACGGGGAAACTGGAAGAGGAGGGGTGTTGCAGGATGTACAGATTTGGGTCAATAACCATATGACTGCTTTGAGCAGAGCAGTCAGACGAGGTGACTTCTATAGACAGACCCTTTCTAACTTCACTGTGGTTTCTGACAATGGACAAAATTATAACAGCGATTACCTGTGAATAACCTAACTATGGGAGGAAACATAGCTGTGTTTCCAGTTGAAGGGAAGAAGTTAGAAAGAAGTGTATGATGAGACTTTTCTCTATCCAAATGCAGCTTACCATCTGTGAATAATAGATAATAGCTTTGAGTTTTCCGTTGCAGGCCTAACCTGATGATTGGAAGAAAGAACCACTGCACGTGAACTTGAACATGTATTTCTAGAAACCAAAATCATTATTAGTAGTTGCTTCTTCTGGCATAAATTCTTGAAATGCATGAGTAGGTATCTTGAAGAACCTATACTTAGTATCAGATAAGTCTAGCTTTAGCCAGTTTTCCTTTCTGGGCAACATGTCATCATCAGGAAAATGGTGGTGTCTGAACTTTGGCAAATACATATTCTTCCATCATACTTGATACTTCATGCCCATTTTTTAGACAAGGATATAGGATAAAGCACCAGCCCTGTGAAGATTTGCTAGGTGACCTTTTCAGAGTTGTAGATGACAAAAAGCGTTTCACATTTGTCCTGATGCTTATTTCTAAAGCCTTAGTCACCCTGTAATCTGATCAGGATTTGTGGCTTTGCTCCTACTGAAGAGATTAATTCTGAGGAGTTATGATGGACAGCTCTCACCTCCCACTCAAGTTGCTCCTCTGCTTGGTTTTGTCATTGAAGAAAACCTCACAATGCCTTGCAGCTTAGTGCAATATGTGGATAAAAGCTGTATGAACTTTTCCAACCTAGTGTTTAATAAATCAGTGTCTCAATAAAGAACAGATGACTTAACCTGTGAGACAGGAGGGTGAGAAACAAGTCAAGGAAAAGGAGCGCTTTCACAGTCTGTTCAGACTCTGTGTTGATTAAGGCCATCTAGTTCCAACAGAGGTCAAATGTCCAGCTGCAACTTCACTGTCTCGCAACAATTCAGCTCCTGTGATAGCCTTTCCACCAAAACACACTTCTGTGAATTGGTCTATTAAAATGAATTAGACCCTACAGAGTGACTGCTGGTCTGCAGTTACTGAGAGGGGTGAAGTCCTTGTCACTGGGTTTCTTCTCCTGTAAGCAGAGGTGAACACTTTATTTTATGAGGTAAACAGTTCTTTGTAAATTAGTAATGAATATGTTTTAGAAGAATAAACCTTTCCTCAGAGAATAAGGTCACTGTTTTAATTACACTGCTTTAATGGGGTTTTGACTCAGCTGCTGTCAGCTGTTAGTTCCAGATAGGTTAGAAACTATTTTTGCCTCATTTTTAGTGCTAGCAAAGATAAACAAGCACTAGGTGCAGCTTTATGAACAGGAAAGATAACATTTTATATAAATATCCTAAGATACAGAAGGTTATGTAAAGAGAATGATACTGGTCTCTGGCCAGCTCCTGAGCCAGTACTTGTAGGTATTTGTAAGGGCCTTTCTTACTGAGACGAACAGAGGTACCTTTGCTCTGGATGTACCTATGCATAATTCTTTTTAGTCCATGCTGTGCATTTTCCAGGGGACATGAGGGTGTTTTCCTGGCCCAGAATAAATTATTCCCTTATGTGTTAGGTACTATGGAGGGATGTATAGGTGAAAGGGAGTGAAAGAGAAAAGGGACAGTTGCAAAGTTACAAGAGAAAAAATACAGAGGGGAGAATAATTTCCCCTTTGTCCACAATATTAAAACAGAAGGACAGATAATAAATAGCCCCAGCTGAAGGACGCAATGCTTGGAAAAAATGATCACAGCAGCATCTGAGGAAAAAAGTATAGACATGAGCTTGAAAACATGCAGGAAAGGAAGGGGAGGATTGCTCTTTAACTGATCAATAGGTGGTCAAGCAGGATTTTCTTCTACTGTTTCTTTTTTTTTTTTTTTTTCTAAATTTATAAGTGGTATAATAAATGTGTTCTCTAATAAAACTTCACACAAAGTTTAAATAACTGACTTTTTTCTGTTGGTAATCTAGCTGCATTTCATGAAAGCCAGTATATTGTGATGATTGTACCTCCACCAGCGACTCCGGGCGAGAAAGTATAGTTTCACCTCTTTTATCAAGATTTGTTTGTGTACTTGCACTAGAAATTTAGTAGGTAATTAGTTTCCTGTGTTGGTACTGAGCTACTGTAACAGTTTAGTAAGGAACACCATATCATAAGTCATGCTGTGTTTCACACAGAGAATCATAGAATGGCTTGGATTGGACAGGACATTAAATATCATCCAGTTCCAGGACAGGGATATCTTTCACTGGACCGCATTGCTCAGAGCCCCATCCAGCCTGGCCTTGAACACTTCCATGGATAGGTAATCCACAACTTGTCTGGGCAACCTGTTCCAGTGCTTTACCACCCTCACAACAAAGAATTTCTTCAGAATATCTAATCTAAACCTTTTCTTTCAATTTGAATCTATTCCCCCTTGTCTTATCATTACATGCTCGCGTAAAAAATTCTCTCTTCATCTTCCTTGTAGGCTCCCTTCAGGTGCTGGACAGTTGCAATTACCCCAAAGCCTTCTCTCCTCTCAGCTGAACAATCCCAATTCTCACAGCCTCTTCTCAAAAGAGAGGTGTTCCATCCCTCTAATCATCTTGTTGGTCCTTCTCTAGACTGCTCCAAGAGGTCAATGTCTTTCCTGTGCTGAGGAACATAGAGGAGCATGCAGCAGTCCAGTTTGGGTCCTCACGAGATCAGAGTAGAAGGGAAGAATGCCCTCCCTCAACCTGCTGACCATTCCTTTTGATCCACTCCAGGACACAACTGGCTTTTTGGGCTGGGAGTGCGCATTTCTGGGTCACGTCCAGCCTCTCATCCACCAGCACTCCCGAGTTCTTCTCGGCTGCTCTTGATCTGTTCATGCCCCAGCCTGTGTTGTAAGGGGTTGTCCTGACCCAGGTACAGCACCTTGCACTTGGCCTTCTTGCACTTGCACTTGGTGCACCAAGTTGCACTTCTGCCAAGTGGGAAAGTGGAAAAAGAAGCGGAAAATGCTCATAGGCCCACTTCTCAAGCTTGTCCATGTCCCTCTGGATGACATCCCATCTTTCAGGGGTTTCAACAGCACCACTCAGCTTGGTGTCCTCTGCAAATTTGCAAAGGATGCACTTGATTGTTTTGTGTACGTCATAAACTGAGATATTGACTCGTACTGGTCCCAACACAGTCCCTCCTGAGGGACACCACTAGTCATTGATGTCCATCAGGACTCTGAGCTATTGACCACTACTGTCTGGATGTGACTGTCCAGCCAATTCCTTATCCATCCAACAGTCCACCTGTCAAATCCATGTCTCGCCAAACTAGAGAGAAGGACATTGTGGGGGACTTCGTCAAAGGCTTTACAGAAGTCCAGATAGATGGCATCCATAGCCCTTCCCTTGTCCACCAGTGTAGTCACTTCATCATAGAAGGCCACTGGGTTGGTGAGGCAGGACTTGCCCTTGGTGAAGCTGTGCTCTCTGTCCCAAAGCATCTGCCTGGTCTCTACGTGCCTTAGCATAGCTTGTAGGAGAACCTGTTTCAGGGCCTTCCCAGGAGCAGAAGTGAAGCTGACAGTTTGGTAATGCCCAAGGTCCTCCTTTCTAGCCTTTTTAAGGGTAGGTACAATGTTTCCCTTTTTCTACTCACCAGGGTCTTACCCTGACTTCCACGACTCTCCAGATATCAAGGAGATTGGCTTGTCAACTACATCAGCCAATTCCCTCAGGACTCCGATGTGCATCTCACCAGGCCCCCAAAAGTTATGTATGTTCAGGTTCCTCAGGTGGTCATGAACCTGATCTTGTGGGAGGGAGTTTTCTCTTCCAGTCCACATCCTGCAGTCCACCCAGTCAAGAAGGGTGGGAAAAGAGGTTGCCATTAAAGACTGAGTACCTCAGCTTTCTCCTTGTCCATTGCTACCAGTTTTCCAGCATTTTATATCAGAGGGGGTACATATTCTTTGACTTTCCTCTTCTGGCTGACATCAGTTCTTTAACCGCATGGAATCTGATACACTGATTCCAAGCTGTTGGAATGTGTTTCTACACTTGTTGTGGTTTAGGAATGATATTCCTCCGTTCAGTGTTCCCACTCAAAACACCCCAGACAATGTGATGCTCTCTCACTGCCTGCCTTCCCCTGTAGCAGGATCGAGAGGAGAGTGGGAGGCACAGAAAGCTAAAGATCATGGGTTGAGACAAGAATGATTTAGTGGAAAGAGCAATGAAATAGAAAAACCCAAACAGTTATAACAATACTAATAACAGAGTGCACAGGTTAGGTGAATGATTCACATGTGATTGCTCACTATGAGCAACCTAGTGCTATCTGACTGCGCACTCCAGCAAACCAAGAAAGGCAGGAATGACCACCTCACCATATGTTGAGGTGAATAACCTCAGGGTCCTGGCCATGCCTCTCCTCACTGCTGCAAAGTCAACCCTGTTCTGGCCAGAATAAGGACATGTTAATAAGTGGGGACCATGACATGTTCATAAAACCTTCCCCATGTCTCTGCCTCAGGTGAATTTTTTTGTGTATTATGGGGCTTGTCTTTCAATCCATTTCACAGATAAGCACATACTTATGAGAACACTGGAATTTCACAAATTCCACTGAAACACGATAGCTTGAGGTCATGAAGATCAACACACGAGAACTCCAGGTGAAGTGCTTTTGCATGATTTAAAATGAATAAATTCTTTATGAGCATTCATTTTAATATTAGTCACAGAAATTATTAAAAATGCAAAGCCTTTAAAGCTATTTTCATCAGTGTTACTTAATCAAACCAGGTTTTTTTGCAACTCTGTCTTTCTTTATCTTGAAAAGGAAAAACATTCAACGTGTATCTGTTGCTGTGGATTTTGTGTAGAAGTCAATTGTGTGCTACATTGATTACTGCACAGCACAAAACCCTAGATAAATTGGATAAGATGGAAAACATACTTTGTTAATATTTCTTATGACTTCAGCTTTTTTCCCCAGACAATTTTAATGAAACATGGTAGTTTGGATCTTTATTTTTCTCCTTGTTCCTTTCCTGAAGAGTTGGCTTGTTCTTGCAGGAGAAGCTTAATGTCAACAATATGGGGCATCAGGTGATAATATTTGACTTTTCTGTCATAAGAGGACTGTGGGAAACTCGAGTTAAGAAGAGCAAAGAACGTCAGAAGAAGGAGAAAGAAAGATTAGAAAAAAGTGCATTGGAGAAGTAAGACAACTTTTGTGTTGTTCATTTTAACCAAATCTGGTCTTATTATCCACTAACATTGCCATATACTAAATATAATAAATATAAATATGTATATAAAAATATATATAATGAATATACTGAATAATAATTTTTGATTATTAAAATTTTGGGGTTTGGGTTTGATTTCAATGACTTCTTTCCTCCTTTCCTTACATGATAACAAGAGAAATGCAGCACAAACTACACTTGTATTCCATTAGTTCCTGCTCTTTCCTATGTAGATTGTGATATATTAATGGTATACTTTATTGTTTACTGTAGACATAAATTGAAGAGAAAAATAACACATTTGGTACCTTTCTATTTCTCATATACTGCATAAAAGTATGGCTTATTAATTATGGAATTCGTGAACACATGCTCATAAGTTTCAGTACTAAGAAATAGTTTAAGTCTTTTTGTTGAGTTGGCAGGAGAAAGAAAACTAGTTAAATTAGTGGACACATTAAATTGCTTCTGTATCATTAATAGTGAAGAGAATAAGAATTGATAGATTATTTTTTTCTTGTTGGGGTATTAAAGAAGGCCTCGATTATAATGCTTACACCACTGATAATTTTATTGTTTTTATTATGTTGAATTTTTTTTTTCTTTAAGCAATATTTTGCTTCCCATAAGACACTGTTCAATATTATACTGTGTTGGCAAGGTTGGAAACATGTGACTTATCAATTTCCTCCCTCTGAGAAGAGAAAAAAGAATAAAAATCACTTTCTGTTTTAAAAATAAAATGCACAGGATTAAACAGTGCCCTTGTTTAAGAACATAATTGCATTGAACCTTTGTGTGGTGTTTCAGCGCTCTCAGGACACCATCACTCATAGGTTGTCACTGCCAGTGCAGCTACACTGACAACGGAGCAGCTGGTCTAAGAGGAGACCAGGGTAATAGAAAGTCTGACTGTCCTTTCTGTGGGACCTTTCTCTTCAAAACAGCCATAGTAACAGTCTTGGTTTTCCCATCTCTACCAAAGCTTACATTAAAAACCACAATCCTAACCAGAAAAAAGAAAAAAAGAAAAAAGGAGTTAATCCTTCAGATTGAATCCTCTAGCAAGGATAAGCTTCCTTTTTGGTGTGAGCTGTGTCCTGGCTTCAGCTAAGATAGAGTTAGTTTTCTTCTTCGTAACTGGGAGTTAGTTTTCTTCTTAGTAACTGGTACAGTGCTGTGCTTTGGATTTAGTATGAGAATAATGTTGATAACACACTGTTGTTTGG
>VWZW01004514.1:292221-306953 GCA_013397115.1 Edolisoma coerulescens | reverse complement strand
TTTTATTAAATTGTTCTTACCTCTACTCAGAAATGTTACATTTATTTTCTGATTCTCCTGCCCATCCCACGAGGGGGCTGGGGAGTAAGTGTCTGTGTGGTACTTGGTTGCCATCTGGGGTTTAACCATGACAGCTGAGAGATGGATGTTTGCTGTTTCCCTTATGGTGGAAAAGACAAGTGAAAGGATTTGGGACGAAACTTGATCAAACCTTTTTTCTGTCCCAATGTGGACAACATGTCAACATCCCCCTGCCACATTTGTTTTTTTGGTTTTGTTTTTCTCTGGTGCAGAAGATAACTTTTGAGTTCATTAGTACAAAAGCAAATGACGCATGGTAAGCTCTCTCTGTGAGAGGGAAAGAGGGTCACCTTATGNGTCTCATTCTCTGCTAGTGAGGGGCTGCACAAAGAGCTGGCAGGTAGCAGAGCCAGGACAGCTGACCTGGTCATACCATAGAACATTAGTCTCAGGATATAAAGTGGTGGAGTTGGCCAGGAGTGAGTGATTGTTTCTCAGGAATGGACTAGGAGCTGGTCAGCAGGTTGTGAGCAGTTGTATTGGGCATAATTTATTTCTCTTGGGNACATTTGTTTTTTTGGTTTTGTTTTTCTCTGGTGCAGAAGATAACTTTTGAGTTCATTAGTACAAAAGCAAATGACGCATGGTAAGCTCTCTCTGTGAGAGGGAAAGAGGGTCACCTTATGTCCTCTGAGGTAGCTAATTTGAGCTCCCATGTCTTTTGTCAGTAGCATATGTTAAGACTAATTTCTTACAGTGACTTGTCTTTTCCATAAAAGCAATGCATTCTCCCTGTTTTTCTGCCTGTGGTTAATTGTTGTAGACACACTTCCATCTGAAAGAGTGGAGCTTCACTAGTTTTTCTGCTTTTCTTCTACTAATGATGTCCAAATTCATTATCTTATCTCCTGTACCACTTGAAGCAGGGAAATTTGAGATACAATGCAGAAGTAAAAGTTCCCAGATGCACCTGCAACATGCACAAAGGATTTTTGTTTACTTCCTTTTAATTGCAATTTGCATATTGTGCTTTGCATAGTTGTGCAGCTTCACACACTCAGATTGCTTTCCAGTTAGTTCTACTTGTATAGGTATGGGAAAAAAAAGAGGGAAATACATTAGACTTTGTCTCCTGAATATGAGTGATCAGTATTACACCCGCTGAAAGAAATGGCAAAGTTCGTGCTCATTCTCACGATGCAGGCATTATAGAATGGATAAAGCTGATAGAATAATGGTCAAAGTAATAAGAATATTAGTAATAAAATGCTAAATTCAGTTAAAAGAAAATCCTCTTTGTTTTATGAGGTGTGCAATGACCACTGGCATTTAGGTCCTAAATGTCAGCTCACATGTTATTTCTTAAGTGCTTTTCAGTGCTCTCAAATGTTGGACCAAAAATATGAGGAGACTTCACTGGTTTTTAAAGTACAGATAAAATGGTATTTCTAATTAAATAATAGATATAATGTTTCTATATGCAACTATATTTCATTATTTTATGGAGTTCTGCATTAACTAAATTCAGGTATCATACTCAGAGATTAAAATTATACTATTGCCAGGTAGGTCCACTGAAATCAGTGCAAGTACATAGCGTGCCACAGTAAGAAAGTATTTTGAAAGTACTTTGATCCAAAATGATTATTTGCAAAAGACATTTAGAGAGGGTACTTTCCTGAAATGAGGACTGCATTCTAGCATTTAAGATTCTAGATATTTACTTTTGCCAGAATTCAGAGTGAATTCCTATGTTGAGTAGAAATTAATAGAGTTTCTCTGCAAATACACTCATGTAACAGAGTTTGGAATCTGACATTTTGAGGCTGCTTTTTTTTTTTTTAGTAACAAAACCCAGTTTTTCTCAAAGAGGTTAGAATTTGTTAGTGCCTTTGAGATTGTGCAGTTCCTTTATACCGTGTTGCTATGTAAAATGACCTGATAATATGCAGTGAAATGTAGTATGTATTATGTGAGGACAAACTGCCAGTTAACCTCTAGGGAACATTTTTTGCCTTGGGGCAAGGTGATTTAGTTCATGCAGCATCATTAAACAGTAACTTGTAAGATATTTTTTGAATGAAGGTTTTCTTAAGAGGAAAATCTCACAAATAAATTAAAAGCTTCAACTGTGCATTAATGGTGAGGTCTTGCAAAGATTTGTTTACACGGCAGATGTTTAAGCAACTGGCCAGTGAAAGCTGATTCTGGACAACCAACTACTGGGAATACTGGCCTTCTGAGGTACTGGTATCAGATAAATTTTTGGTTTGTGGACTGTGAAAATATGGCAGTTTAGAGAACACACAAAAATCAGCAACTGAATATAAAAGAAAAAGGAATAGAACAGTGTTGGGTAGGCTTATTTTCATTTTATTTCGTGTTCTTGATCGAATCAGACAAGCCCATTTGAAATCTCCCACAGAATATGAAACAAACTGTTATAAAATATGTGCACTGTGCTGACATTTTCTATATGTTTATGCAAGTGCATATTATGGAAAGAAGTTTGTATTTATAGCACTGTTTTATGTTTAATCTTCTAGATTCTGGTTGTGGGGAACAATAAAAGATTGTTCAAAATCTTGGATGTTGTCAGATGAACTTGATGTGGTATGATGACATTCCACATTGAGATTTCTTTTCTACTTGTTTTCTTTTCTTTTCTCCCTCTTTTTTTTTTTTTTTTTTTTTTTTCAAGGGAATGAGAATGAAAGTTTACAGTTAGATTTTTGTTTTGAAGGATTGCAACATGGTTACCATTTGTGTGAAAAGCAGGTACGATAAATCTGAAGGCTAAAAAATTAAGCATTCAAGTGAGGAAATGCCAGAGCTGTTTGCCCAGATTAGCTATCTAGATCTTTGCTGTGACACGGCACAGCCTGCTCTGCCCACCCACAAACATGCAGCAAAAATAAAAGTTTGTTCAGCTCCCTCTTCCAGTGTGTCTTTTCCCCAAAAATTTCTTCTCAAGGTCTGACTAATTAAATGTGCATGTATTATTTTTTGAGTTATATGATTCCCGAATATTACAAGTAAAAAGCAAAAGGCAAAAAGCAAACTACACTCTGCAGGCAGACTGACTTTTTTTCCCTGAGAGGTTACATGTTTGTTTAATAAAAAAGATTTGTCTCTATCTTTCTGCCAAACTTCAGTGTTATAACTCTATTTGTGCCTGAACTAAGATTTTATTTGTTATGTTTATCTTTCTTCTCCTACTCATTACCCAATGCAGAACTTTTTCCAAGCAAGTCTAAAACTCAAGCTGTGAGTTCCTTGGCCCCAAACACAAATTGAAGGCAACAAGTTTGGTTCCGATCTGCAGCACTAATAAATATACTAAGTTATTTGCCTTTGTTGTAGGCACTTGTGCATACAGACTGTCTAAAATAATGCACAGAAGTGCATTGTAAGATAAAAGCTGTTGTTCAGCTACAATCCTTTAAAACAGAGGGAAGAGCCTGGCAGCGATACTGAAATTGAATCAATCCAATTGAATTTGAAGCAAATGTTACTCATCCATCAGGAATAATATTCTGGGCTGAGCTCCAGTTTTACTGCAATGCTCTTCTAAAAATTCCATACGATTATTTAATGATCCTGCATGGCTAGTGATTCTGATTTAAACATCACTCAGGAGTTCTCAGCTGGTGTCACCATGTAGTGTCCTGGTCAATTCTTCTGCCCTGGTTTAGAAGAAATAGTGCCATCTAACGAAACTTCCTTCCCTTACCGAAGAATCATGGCTTTTCCCCAAGAGCTTCTAATGAGACATCGAGCAGAGGGTAACTGCTGAAGGAAGAGCACTTGAAAGAAAACCAGTTACTCCTCATTTGCTTCAATGGCTCTGAAACCCCCACCAATGCACACTTCCTTTCCAAGCTGGTTGTTCCTTTGAAAGGTCCAATCACTGAATTTATTGTACAGTAACTCTTTGCATCAGGTTAATTAGATTCAGAATTTTGTTGGAGAAAATAAAATTTCAAGCAGGGAACCCCCCACGTCCTTGAAAAGAAATACGTATAATAATAAAAAAATTATATGCTGTGAATCTTTATTCTGAATGTATACTCCAACAGTGAAGTGGTATTTGGGAAATGATTACCTGAAGAGAAACTCAGCACTAACTAAAATGGAAATACTTGAATCTTCTATTTCTGTGTGGATCCCGTTCCATAACTATAGTGCATTGTCCTGAAAGCTTACTGGAAAAAGGCAATGTATTGGAAAATAACTTGCCGGAGTAAAATTTCCTCTATACCACATACATCTGCTTTAGTGACAGATATGCTTTTGCATTATAGAAACGTAGGTATGAAATGTAACTTTTTTTTTGGACAAACATATGAAGCATGCAACCAGTCTTTTTTAAAATTAGTGGAACTATTTGTGTGATTGAAGTGGAAATACTGGAGTAGTTAGCTGAGCTAAAACCTTTAATCTCATCTTGCCCTTTGTCCAGGAAAAATATTTTTTGTGTTCATATTCCCACATAAATTAGGCTTGACTTGACTATCTTCAACTTCTCTAATACTGAAAATGATCGTTGTTTCTTTAATCTGACAGAAACCATTTGATCAAGGCATAAAGGAAGGCAAAAACTCATTTGTCATCTGTGAAAATGTGTTTCTGGAACATCAGGACTCTTTAAAGTGTCAAGACCAGAAATTTAATTTCTCTAAAAGTGTGTTAGTATTTAAAAGATTATTTTATTTGTGTGGATATTTTTTTTTCTTTTTGCCCCACTGGCTTAGAGGCCTTTTCTTTTAGATATCTTTCCTGAAGATTCGTGTAATAGCCTCCAGGTATGACAAACCTGGTTGAAATTCTATCTTATTTGAGGATTGTCACCAAATGGAGACTTAAAAGGTCTTTATTTCTATAATGATCCCGTAAAAGTACCATCACCTCAATTTTTTGACAATGACAGAGAAGAATGACAATCATGTAGCCAAATAGATCCCTTTAGTTTGATCTCAACTGAACCTGCAAAATTACAGCTTTGTCATCTTTGCTTCATGATACGCACTGGCTTGCTATAAGTCGCAACTCCAGGCCAGTAAGGCTCATAGTGATTAATTTGGTTGGTGTGTAACCCAAGAGTACAGGCAGGTGTTGTAAATTATCAGACCCTTTGCCCATGGGAAATATAATGTTTTCATTCTGAGATGTACTGTACAAAATTATGCACTTTTGTTGCTCCATTATTAATTCATTTTCCATCTGTTCTGAGTGTGCTTGTATACAATACTTGCATTCTTTAACAGCTTAACAGAGCATGTTGCCATAATTTAATGTACGAGTAAAGAAGAAATTTGACATAGGATTTCCATATCAGTATGCGATATACACTCTGAATTCCCTAGCAGGTTTAATTTTTAACCCCTGTCTTTCTTCTGAGGTAAATACTTCACTGACTGATTTGCTTAACAGCCGTTTTTGTTATATGCATCATATTTTATGCGGCTAGCAATGACTTCCTGGGTTTTGTGTTTTGTATATGTTATCAGCAGACTGTCAGAGGGCAGTTTGTTTTTTCAGCTTTAATGTAGCTCCCTTCTTACCATTTTTTATGTTCCTTGTTTTGAGAGAGTAAAATTTTAGATCTGAGCCCTCTGCTCTCGTGTTCCTGGGCTCTGCCTAAGAGAGCCACCACTGATGCGGCTTACATTTTATTGAATTAAACTTTTTGACCTCTTCTTTCTGTTTTTTAAATTTCTAACCTTCTTAGAATTTATACTGTGAGGAATAAGTCAGTCATTTTTTTGTGCTTGAGAGAGGAGCAATGAATACAAAAACTCCCCATTTTGTGGGCAAGTTTTTTCAGTGCACTAAATTATGCACTGAGTGAAATATTTATTGCTTCGATAGAAAATGAAGGAATTCCATGGAAGTGAGAGGGTTGTAATGCAGAGTTAAGCTTCACAGAAGGACAGAAAAGCTAAATGTGGCGGACTGGAGACTGTGAGATAGAGCAGTACCGCAGTGGTAAGTAAAACTTGGAATATTAAAAAAAAATATTTCTAGGTGTTTTATCCTATGGTCCTTCTGACTCCTACCTCTTAATTGTTCAGATAATTTTGTTCTCTTCCTTGAGATTCAGTTAGCGCCCTCCCCATACCACTTCACTTCCCAGCAATGAAGAGCTTTTATAGCTATTTAGTTATGCTCACTGATAGACAAGTTTTGGAACAAAATATGAGGAGGTGGTTTGGGACTGTTTATTTTTCCTTATAATATATGAAAATACTGGTTTTTAGATTTTCTTAGTGATCTCTTGCTATTACAATGTCCACACTGTTGTGCTGGCAGTTTCTGGGGTTCAAATGACAGATTTAGAATAGTTAAGATCAACACTAAAAATTGAATTGGCTCATGTGTCAAAGCATCTGAAGGGTGTTTGAACTATCATGTCTGCTGATATGGAAAACTCTGTCATCTGAGCCCTTCTAGACTGCAGCTGGTGGGGGTACCTTTAGCAGGGCTGCTTAGTGAAATCTCTCCCTCTGTAATAGAAAATTCAGAAATATTAGCTACAGCTTGTTGAGATATATCACAGTATGAGCTAAGGAGCTGTACCTGCTTTAACCTATTTTCTTGTCTTTGTCATACCAAGTAAATTCAGAAGAGATTTGTGGAGATATTGTGCATAGTTGGTGGACTCTTCTTTGACTGTGCTAGCACCTTTGATCCACTCTAGGCAGTCCCTGGGCTGGATGTTTTTCTGTCTGTCCACTCTTTTCTTTCTTAACTCATTTACATATCACAGCTTTCTGTGGGATGAAACATTCCACAGTGCAGTAGACACTGAGAGAAACTGGGAGATTTAATTCAAATATATTTTAGTATTCTCCCACCTTCTCTATTGATACTTTTAATACCAAAAATTCTTCCAGATGTCTACTTGTGAAGTGCATTCTGATCTCTCTAATGAAAACTGAAGCCAAAACTGAGCAAGATTTCTGAAGCTATAAATAACTTCTTTAACTATTCCTTTACTGCTCATTATTTTGAAAAAATTTTTGTTCCCATCATTTCTCTGAGGCTTCCTTCTTCTGATATGCTACAAATCCTTTTCCTACTCATTTGTGTACCTGCAGTAACTTCATTTCCTTTTTTTGTGTTTATCATAGCTTCCTTCTAACTTTTTTTCATTTGAAGATAAATACAATTTTATCTTTTAAAAAATATTTTTGTTTTTCTTTTTTAATAGGGGAGAAGGAGATCTTTACTGTCTTCATTAAAATGTACTTAGTCTGAGTTTGTGCTGTCTTCATGTAGTCTGTTAGCACTTTATCCAGTGAGCTACCTTTCAACCAACCTCTCTGTTAATTCACCCTCTGAAATATTTGAAAAAGGTGCTTTTCTGTACTTTCCCTTTATAAGGATGTCACTTGGGAATACATTGCAGTCATTGTTACAGAAGGGGCTTTCTGCAGTTCTCATATGTTCCATGTGTAGTGTGCTGCTCCTTGAAACTGTCCTCTGGTGGTCCCTCAGGCTTGCTCCTCTGACAAATGGTTGTACGTATTTTCCAAAAGTGTACAAAGTGCCTGCAGTGTGTCCCTGTGCTCTGTATTTGTCTTTGCCATTGCTGTGCTCTCTGCTTTCAAGTGTCTCTAACACCCCCTGAGATTTCTGTCAGTGACACAATGTATACAACTGCCTCAGTAAGACCTTTCTATCTAGGCATGCAGTTTTGCTCTCTAAAGACTTACTTTGATTACATCATGTCAAATATGACTTTTAATCTGTGCTGCTGTATTTCCATAAGAGTGCTCTGCACTGCAGTTTTCACACCTTGTTATGAGTGTCCAAAAATTATTTATTTCAATGAGATTTTGGGCAGTGGGGTTGGGACTAGATGATCTTCAGCATCCCTTCCAACCCAAATAATTCTATGATTCTATGATTCTCTTTCATGTGACTTTATTTTAACATCTTAGCATTGTAGAGAAAAATCCCATGATTAAGTGGTGATGCATGTGGAGGTTTTGTTACTTCCTATTTGAACTTTGTAAACTTGCATGCAATTCTCTTTCTAGGACATGATGTATTTACTTTCTCTAGGGGTACTTTATTCTGAACTGTTTTTCCTTCTTCAGCTGTCAATTTTCTTCAATCCTTTAGATTAAGATTTCTATCAGAGGATGGGGATGACATAAACGAGTCTCATGTACCACAGGATCTAGAATCCAAAGTGTGAGGTCAGCTTTATGATACAAGAGGCTCTGCAGAGTCTTATTTTGGTGTAAGGAAGGATTGCTTCTGTTAATTAACCAGTTCTTTAATTGACTAAGTGGAAATAAATCTCTCCTAACTAAAAGCATGAGCTTTTGACAGTGCTTAATTATGTCAAATTGAATTTGCACCCGAAGTTATATGAGAAAAAGTTTGCCTTGGAGGTGATACAGAAGTTACACTGAAATTGAATCTGAAATCAGTTGGCATGTGATAACTTTGACCTTTACTTTTTAAGAAGATATTGGTGTAAAAATTAAAATAAATCATTATACTTGAACAAGAAAGGGCAGGGAAAAAAGACACTTCTCACTTTTTGTTTTTTCCCAAGGAAAATGTTTTCATAGATCACCAGGTACTTGATTTTTGTTTATGCATATGACTTGTTCTGTGAGAATATATTTTCTCTCCTATCAAATTGAAAGGCATAATTTTTGCTCTTTTCCATAACAGTCTGCTCAGTCTCCACTTTTCTGTTATTCTTTGGGTGCCACTGTTTTATAGTCAGTGGATGAAATCCTGATCTTTGTAAATCTATATGTATGTCTAGAAAACCTTAGCATAACTCCAGGAAATGCATCTTCTTTTAATAGAGATATGCCAATGCCTTAGATGAATAATTATATTTTGTTAAGTACTTGTGCAAACACAGATTAAGCTTTAGAATTTACCTGCCATATTTTTCCAGGTGATTCACATAAACTTTTTTTGGCACTCTTTCAGGATAAAACAAGAATGGAATTTGATACTAGAGTGCCGTAAGAAAGGTATTCCTCAATCAAAATACCTCAAAAATGGCTTTGTAGACATCAATGAGAAGATCCTGGACACTTATGGAAAGACTCCTCATCTCAAGAAGAGTCATGCTTTGCCAGATGGAGTAGATAAGGAACAAAACAAATTTATTTTTCAGCTTTCTGGAGAGCAGTGGATGGTAAATATAACGGAAAACATGTTTCTGTTGGTGAAGAGTTTGTGTGTCTTAGACTGTATCTTTTAATCTCCCCCCCCCCTTTTTTTTTTAATGGTAAATATATATGAAGTTGATGCTTTTTCACAGTGTTAGAAGTGACTAAAGCACTTTCTATCTCAGCCTGAACTAGTGGTTTGGTTGCCAGGTATGTGTATTTTAAATTCTCTGCTGATACGTGTAATTTATCCCTCTCAAAATCTTGGTATGAACAATAATGTTGCAATAAGGTATCTTTCACTAAAATTCCCCAGTTGGTGAAGAGAGATGAAAATAATATTTGTTGTCTTCTTGCTGTCTTCTACTAACCAGAGATCTGTATTCTTGCTCTAATGGTGTGATAACACTTCCTCAAGCTCTGCTCAGTTTGAAACTAATATTAGCATCAATCCACAATGGTCTTACTGAAGAAAACCCCACATTTGACTTTCAGATATGTTTGATGTGAAATACCAGTTTGCAGGTAAGATGTGAGTTAGTGCTGGCTTGAAATTGAGCTAGTGGAGGGTCAGAGCTGGTCTGAAGCTTTCCGGAGTTGTAAAAGCTTTGATTGAAATGTGCTTGGAGAAATGTCTCTGTCACACCGAGGATGGGTAGAGAAGCGACACAGAGTCCAGGCTCAGGGATAAATGGAAGAGTTTTAATAATTTTTCCAGAGGCTTTTATATGTTAGTTCGCAAGAGTGTGTTAAATGGCATAAGGTAATTGGTCCTTTGGCCATCCACCCCTTGAGGGGATTGGCCAAATTCTAAGACACCCATTTCTAAATATTTTTCTAGTTAGAACCATAACAATACTGCAAAAACAACCTGCAGGTGCAAGAAGTTTACAAAACTGTAACATTGTTTTAAATAATTTGCATGGGAAAGACAGAGCTCTCACAAAATGCTGCAGAGGGCTGAAGAAATTACCTGCTGGAGCTTTTTCAGTATCCATAGAGAAACACTACTTTATTAACAATAATGTGAAATTAAAATTTTGATTTTCATATAGCATTTTCATTCAAAAGGAATATAAGTCAAAACGTTAATTGATAAAAAAGCTAGAGTTATTTTTTGATTGAACTGAAGTGTAACTTTACCCTAGATTTGATCTTGAATCTGATGGTGTTTTCTTTTTCAGTTTTCATTTTTTTTCTTGCTTTAATTTCCTTCTGAATAAACAGAATATAGACTATATATGGACTATAGAAAACCTTGGTTCCCCTTCAGCTCTACTAAAGATACGCTTTCTTCAATTGGTATCAATAATTGATGTGATAGAACTGGTTGCTGGAGAGCTATCACATCTCTTCATGCAAGAACTTGGGATTTTGAAAGTGATGTTTAAGATGTGTAGTCAAATACTGCATTCTTTGTGTATTGTAAACCTTAGTTTAGAGGTACTTTAGGAAAAAAAAAAAGCAAGATATTACAGCTTCTTAAACACTGATATAGTGGCAACTGCAAATATCCTTAGTGCATCAGAGAAGAGTTGCATAAACTTTTCTCTTGCTTATTCTCTTTCGCCAAACCATGAAAATTTTGCTTTGTCACCATAAGCTAGGCTTTACATTAGGAGGCAAAATCAAACACACATTTTATTCTGTTTTCCAGAGTATTTAATTTTAATTTGACATTCTGAAAAATCCCTTAAGAGAAATTGGTGTACTGTTATGTACATTATGCCACCTTGAGCAGTACATTCCTAACCATCATGGGCTTTGATGTCTCCTTGTCGGATGGTCAGTGCGACCATATCAAAGACATCAAGTCTCATCATCCAGCTCTAGCCTAGCTAAAGTGGGTTTCCTGTTTCAACAACAAACTGTGACATAGTTCAGATGTCTGCAGACAAAGATACAATCACAGTTGATTTATTTAGACATCAATGCTCCTTCAAAATCAAAATGAAATGTCACTTGCTAACAGCTGAAAATTATTTTAAAATTGTAAAAATTCACTTGACAAAGTTCTGAAAGAAGTGTATATCCACTTACTGCAAAAATTTTGTAAAGCTTTTATGTTATACAAATCATACCACTTATTTTGCTTTTTTAAAATCTGAACTGCTGCTTCTGAACCAAAGACAGAATCAGACACTATACTCTTTCCCCCTATTACTTTCTCACAAAAAGGAAGTCATTCACATTTAAACAAACCAAATTTTCAGATTATAAAACTAATGCTGCACAGTCTGGCAATCTGCACGTGAAAAAAATCTGTGGACATATGACAGTTTTCTCAGAGAAGCCTGTATGTTATGTAGCTGGGAGCTCTCAATTGTGGTTTAGTTTTTTTTGATGTGTTTTGCACACAAATACATCTATGAGTTTAAAGTTTCAGTGATTAAGCATTCAGGGACTCGGAGAAGTCAGAGCTGGGATTACCTGTGCAGATTTACGGCCACATAACCAGCTAGATTTGCTGTTGACTGGCCACTTACCGTGGGCAGCAGCAAACAGCACAGTCCTGTAAAGTATCCATTTGGGGATGAGCTGCTGAATCTTCTATCTTCCTTTTACCTGATAAGTATTTCTATTATGTTTCCCCTTTCCTCTCACCAATGAAGCAGTAATATATCCCCTAGACAGTTGATAACTAAATCTGAGTAAGTTGCTGGTGTGACTTAGAGGTTTAACTTTGAGAACAAGGCTTGCTTCTGGGCTATACCAGGTCTTTTCATGGATGCTGGGAAGCTAAGTCTCACAGAGGAGTAATCCCCAGCATGGGGATGCGGCTTTACCACATCCTTCTCATTGGTCTCCATGTCAGAGTGCCCAGGATGTCTAGATGGTAAAAATGTAGTCTTGTTAGAAAGAAGCTGCTGCTTTTGTGCTCCGTATCCATATAGCATCTGGCTTACTGATTCTGCATTGTTGAGTAGGAGGTTAAAAAAGGATTTTGTAAAACACTCTGTGATGGAATCATAGAATTGTTTAAGGTGGAGAAGACCGTTAAGTTCATCGAGACAAACCATTAACTTAGCAGTTGAGGGATGTAGTCAATGCCTTTGGTCATGCTTCAGCAGAAGCAGAAGTAGCCTTCAGCCACGAGAGTTTGGGATAGCTTGGTTAAATATTTTGAAAATAATCTGGATCGTGCTTTTTTGAAAATAGTATCAGGCCTTCTTCTGAGAACCTTAGTAAAGGTGAAAATCAGAGCAGATCACACATTTTGACTTCCTAATAGGAATTCCTTCCTTCGAGACCTCTTGCTAGTTTTTTCCCACCTCTCAAATATCATTGATACGATAATGTATTTTTATTAGGTGGAGACCCACTGTTCCTTGTACTTGTAAAGGAATTATTTTAACATAACTGAGAAAAGATAAAGCTTTTAACAGCAACAAAATAGCGAGGGAAAAAGGGTAATAATTTTGTAATAATTAGCTTTTAACACTTTTTGGTACAATTTTACTTTTAGAGTTCGTGATTATAGGCTTCCTTAAAGGCACATATTTCTGTGAAGAAGAAAAATAGAGTTAGTAATTTATGGATTAAAAGCCAAGGAATTATACACGGTGTTAAAGTAGAAAAGGGAGCAGCTCAGTTTGGGCTTTTAACAAAGCTAGAGTGACAGTGAGATCAGTGAAAGCAGACTGGAAATAAGAAGAAGCAAGTACAAATCATGTTTTCTTAGAAGTAAGAATAACAGTCTTAAACATGATACAGCTAGCACTAGGATGAGTACAGAAATGAAAACTGTTTCGATGCCAGGAAAACAAAAGGAGAAAATGTTAGATTGCAACAGCGAATGACACACTACAAAGTTTAGTGTAGTTCACATGAAAGTAAAAATCTCACACAACAAATACCAGGTTAGACAAATAAGCACAAAGTAGTAGCTAAAGAGACTAGAGCTTAATTTCACTGTATATGAATTCTGAAAAAATTGTATTCTCTTTATGCAGATCCATATTTCCTTGTGGATCAACAGCACTGGAAGTAGAATTAGTATGAAGCCTCTGTGCTTGAAGATCAAGTACTCAGCAAGTCCCTCTGAATCTGAAAGACATTCTGTAACTTGCATTCTGGTTTAGCCATGCCTGTCCATGTAGCTAGCTTCAGCCTGTGGGCAGTGGTTGATAACTACATTGATGAGATAATCTTACCTTTTTCTGTCAAAGGTCCATCTGGCTGGGGCTGTTTGACAACATCCTTAAGGCTCAGGGGTCCTTGTCTGCCTTTTACACACCAGACAAATATTTTAGGCTGGACATTGGGAAACAGTTCTTCACAGGAAGGATGATTGGGNAAGAGTGGATGTGGCACTTAGTGCCACGGGTTGACAAGGTGGTGTTGGGTCGTAGGCTGGACTCAATGATCTCAAAGGTCTTTCCCAAGCTAGTTAATTCTGTGACACTGTGATTCTGACTCAAGTGTCTGCTTCCCATGGGTGTGCATTTCTGCTGGCTGGGAACAGTAACAAGTTAATATTTGCAATTAGGAAAGAAAAGGGCATACTGTAAAAAATGGGCTGGTCTTATAATCATAGAATCTCAATCCGATTCTGAAATCAGACAGGTTTCTGATTCTGAAATCAGACAGGTTTTCTCTTCTTTTTTTCTTTTAACAAAAAAGGGACAGAATACAGTTGTTATTGCCCGAGCAGTGGGTCTCCTAAATCTTCCTGTGTTTGCAAAACACGTGGGACTTTGACAGTATGAGAATCGTGTGTTGTGCCACAAGTAATTTCAGGTTCCAAAGGTATGTTTCAGAAAAAGAAAATTATTTATTTGAGAGTTTTACAGGCAAACACACTGTGAAAAAAAAAAATTAATGGACCTTTGAATTGGATGCCTAGGAAAGAACAATGTAGAGTTGATGAAACACTTAATTGAGAACCTCTGTTTACATAAACATGTATCTACTCAATTAAATTAGTTCTTCAGAGAAACAGCACCATTAGAACTAGAAACTGAGGCAAAATAATGCCATGAATATTCATATGAATTTTTAAATTAAATCACTTTAACTCTGTTTTTCCCCTCTGAGTGTTTATTTTCTGCTGTTAATTAATGAATGTTTATTCTCTAGTGAATCAGTGAATTTTAAATGTTTTTCACAAAACATTCAGGATAAACAAATTTTTTAATGTTGTGATACCAATATTGGCAGAGGAAAGCTGATGATGCTCCTCAAATACGGAGTAGGACTGTTCTTGGCCATGCTGCTTTACCTAAGTAGAGGATCTGGATGCATACTTTAAAGTTTAAAAAAAACCTTTCATGTCAGACGTGCAAGTAAGTGAATGGTGGTAAAATTCTTTACTCATAAATCTTGATTTTCTTGCATATAATCTCCTCATAGAACAAGGCAGCAAATTACTACATTTGTATTTATTCTCACAGTTTTATTGTCTAACGTAATATGTATTTTCACTGAGAACAGAGAATTTCCATTTGTTATTCCCAACTTTTGTGACAGTGATGTATTTATTTCTTCCAAAGGGTCAAGTAGCATTGCTGCATTGAATATTGAATTGACAGGGAAAATCTCTCTTGTGCTTATGTAAATTCC
>VWZW01004514.1:184209-291374 GCA_013397115.1 Edolisoma coerulescens | reverse complement strand
CTTAGCCCATAGAAGAGGAGCAAAGGGGCTCTCCTGCTCTGCCTGTCAGCATGAGCCTTTCCTGCACTCATCTTTCCCTCAAGAAGGAACAGGCACAAGTGAGCATGGTTGGAAAATCATCCTGTTTTATTAACATGTCCACAACAAAGCCCCCCACGCTGTTCCCTTGGACTATGATGTCCCACCCCAGATTTGTAAATGCTCATGGCTGAAAGGAACAACCAAAGTCAGAGGGTCCAAAAAAACCTCATGAAGTTTTATTAGTAAATTACTGTTACAATTTGATAATTAAGTCCTCTGCCCAAATGAAGGTGCAAATGAGACCAAATGCTGGTTCAAGAATAATAACTTTACTTTGTGTACCAATTTTATTAAGCGTATGGGGGAAAAAGAGCGAGGTGGGGAGGAGGGAGAGAGAGATACAGAGACAGAGGAGATAGTACAAGATAGCTACCACTGAGTGCTTATTTAAAGCATAAGCTGCAAATGTTATTAACCCTTTCCTTACATCACCCTGTTACTTAAACTTTGATCAGTGGTCATAGTCTTCGTTCGTTGTCTTCATCCATGGTGGTGATGTGAACATACCAAACAGAGGGACAAAAGAAGAATGAAGCAGAAGAGATAATGCAACAAATCATATATCAAACAATTGCCATTCCAATTACTAAGAAAATAAATCCAGTTAACAACGTCATTCCAAATTGCAGTAACCATGAGCCCCACCCTATGAGTCCTAATGATCAGAGTGTGGACATCAACCAGGAGATGGGGTTCCAAACATCAAACCAGTCATTGGTTTCATGGGTTGAAACAATTCTGCAGTTTAGCCAGTTATTTCTTTCATTTTAGCTCATGCTTTCTTCGTGGAAGTAGAGGCATTATGAAAGGTAATACAACGTTCTATATCAATTGAATTGAACATTCCACATACATCTTGTTCTTTAAGTAATTAGAGATTAATTTGACTAATGCTCGTTGATTTTGTAAAGCCTTTTTGGACACTTGTTGTGCTTGCAATTTAAGTTCTCCAGAGGCATACTTTGTCCAATTGCTTGATGTATGCACTTGTCATGTGATGTTTTCTATTGCCCATTGATGTGATCTGATAACTATATAATGTGTAAGAATCATCTTAAATCTCAAAGCCAATCCAAATGCAAGATAGTTCCTCATCTTGCAAATCCAGGTGTCATTACAGTCTATCAAATATATTTAGGGAGATGATGGGAGCACAACAGTCTTTAAGAGGTAGCGGGTGCAAGGGATTCCACAAGTCCTGCCTGTTGGATATGGGTCCAGTGCATCTTGATTTCCAGGAAGTGGGCCCAATGTTAAGCCATGGGGTGAAAAAGTCCCAAGATAGGCCTGTGGGGTATGTGCTTGGGGGTGGTAACATCCCTCAGTGCTTTGTCAAAGGGTTCCACTTTGGGATAGATGTGCAGAGACAGGGTGTGGGCAGAGCTCCTCAGGTGGCCTTACTCCTTTTTAATTTGTGGCACGGTTACTTGCTACAGTGAGGTTAACATCTCAGTGGGGACACAAACAGCACCTCCCTTCCCAAGAATTTTTTCTCTGAGCAGGGCAGAATTTTTTCTCTGAGCAGGGCACTGAATTTCATCCTCTGGGATCTTTAACCCTACACCTTCAAGGTGCTCAATAATATACTTTTTTAATGTTTCCCACTTTATCTATGTCTAGACCCCCAATCAATACATCATCAATATATTGGTAGGTCCATATCCCCTCATCTACTGGAATTGTAGATAATTCTTGGGCTAGGGTAAAATGTCCTAGGGTGGAGGAATCCTGGTATCCTTGCAGTATTTGGTGGAAAGTGTATTGCGCCTCCTTCCATGTGAAAGCAAAACAATTCCAATGGCTCTCCTGAAATGGAACCATAAAGTACATATCTTTCATGGTGGTGGTAGCTAAACTTGGATGAGCTTCCTGTAAAATGGCAATTAACTCAGCAATGTTAGGCACTGCTGCTGTTAAAGGTGCAGTATTAGCATTTAATTTTCCATAATCCATGGTCAATCACCATTTTCTGTTTGGCTTTTTTACTGGCCAAGCAGAAGAGTTACAAGGAGAGTGAGTGGAAACTATTATCTCCTTTTTCCGCAAGTCTCATAGCACATGGGAAATTACTCCTGGACTTGATGGAGGTACTTTTTATAGAGAGGTCTTCCTGCCCTGAAGGCAGGTTTCTCACTTGATGTGCAAACTTGTCATCATGCATAGTCCGTTCTATCAGACGCTTCTGGAATTGGGTTGGAGGCCTTTGGGGGTTTTGGGTGGCCTTGATATTCCCCTGCAGTCCAAGGCCACTTCTTGGCCTTGTTCCTGTGCATAAGTGGTCCTGCATTGTGATTATCTCTGGGAGCTACAAGGACATTTGTCCTGGAAAAGCGCTGCTCTAGTTGGTTCAGCACATTCTACTGTGTGGCTGCCTTCTCCAGCCATATCCTGTTCTTTCCCATGACATGTTATTACCAAAAATCCTTGGTTATTATCAACAATTCTTGTCTTTTATTACCAAAATACTTGGTTGGATCTACAGCCATCCATCCATATATCGCTGTTTGAGACATACTTATTGGTCCCTTGTCTTTTGGGATTTTACAGGGATTCTGCACAGGCTTAGGGCCAGCTGCCATCTCCAGAGACCTGCCTGATGCTGGCAGCAGGATGCTACAGTTCTGGCTGTCTTGTAATGCAAGGGCACCAGAATGCCTTGCGCAGAGCACCAAGTGCCCTCCTGAAGAGGGAGGCCTGTTGCGTGGGGACAGCTGTGGGTGGGGACCTGCGTAGGATACGCTCAAATGACTTTCTATTCCATGCTGTCAGCTCTTCCTCCCAGAAAGGGGTCTCTTTGGGAGCAATTCTTTCCCTCATATCCCACATGTCATCGCCTTCAAAGCTGAAAAAACTTTCTTCTTCGCAGTCCATGTCTTCCTCCAAGCCGGACAGCAGATGCAGGTGTAAGAAGGCCTGTTATGGACCCACCTTGGCAGATCCAGTTTGGTGCTTGTGGATGTGTGTAGTTGACTGTCCCATTGCTCTTCCCATGCCTTGTGCGGGCTAGGTATGGGAAGACTCTCTTCCTCAGTATTCCAATTTTGTCTGTGCTGTCCTCTCCTTGGGACAGCTCTCGGTCTCTGTTATCTTCCCAGTCTTTCTCCTCCTTAGCCAAGGCCTCTCCCTCGGTCACTGGTGCTGGCAGGAGTGCCTCTGCTGCCAGTCCTACTTGCTGCCTGCTGAGGACATGGCCTTCCATCTGGCTTGATGTGGAGGAGCTGGGGGGTGACTCCTGAGAGAAGTGTTCTCCTGGGATTTGGCACCCCAGGTTTTAGTGCTCTTTAAATAACCTCCTGGTCAGGGCGTGGCCCTGCATCACAGTGGCCTCTAGGCACCATGAGACCCCTGCATCACAAAGGGCCCAGGAATGTGCTGTAGTGACCCCAGCAGCCTTATAACAGCAGGGCGGGGCTGCGGAGAGCAGGCTGGGACTGGGTGGATCCAGGGGGAAGCAGCCATGCCTGGCATAAGGCCGACCCTGCTTTCTCCTCACAGAGGCTTCAGCTGACCCCAGCCATCCCGTCCCACATAGCCCCAGTGCCTGTGGCCCTGCTTAGCCCAGTGTTGTCTGCCTCCAGCCACGTGGGATGCCACCACCTTGGGCAGCCAGCAGCTGGGGAGTGATGTCCAGATGTCAGAAGGATAAACTACTTGTTGATAGAATTGCCTTGTTAAGATTTAGGGCTTGCTATCCAGCAACTCTTTCTGTGCAGAACTGTAAATTAATCAAAGAACTCTTGTGTGTGGATCGGCCTCTTGCACATTGTGTGAAAGACAACACCCAGTTGTTTTGGGACAACAGGGGGACATGGGGACAGTGCCAGTGTTGTGCTGGGGATCTGCAGCAAGGAGTGCCTGGAACTAGCTTAAAATTTTTTTAAAAGAGTGGGAGATTTGGGTCCAAAATTTTATTTTGGCCCAGGACGGATAAAAGTATAGAGCTGGGAAAGAAACTGAATTGAAACTTCTTAGAGCTTTGATCACAGTTTTAGTTCAGGCTCAAGTCTAGCAGGTAAATTCTCCCCTAATTAGAAATATTACAATCAGCAGTGGTTGTATGTTTGTTATTTATTTCCTTTTAAAACTTTTTTCTCTTCCAAAAATCAAAGAAGTTCGAAGTACTGTTTTGCTGTTAAAGGCAAAAGATTGTCTATCCTCCAAGTGTCAGTCTTCATGCAGCAATTTATCAGCAGGCTGCCAGCTTTAGCATGGCAGCAGAAGATTACAAAAGAACACAAGAGAATCAGAGAGTAAAGCAAATATAAAGCTTGTGGAAGTTTCAGTTCCCATCCCTATCTAGTTTGTAAATTAAGCAAAATGGCACATCAATTTACGTTTCAGCAACAAAAACATAAATGCATTTTAAAATGGAAAATATTGAAAAGGCACATAGTAGCAAAGTATTTGCATGCTTGCATTTGCAAATTGTAAATATGATCATATGATATAAAGAAATATTCTCAAGAAAGAAAAGCAAGTTGACAGTTGGTAGAAAAATGGAACCTACTTCCATTCATTTGAAGTCATGTCTAAATGTATTTCAGTTGCTGCACAGGAATATCTTGGTGCTCTAAACTAGCCTTAATGCAGACATAGAGATTTAAAAAAAATCTTTATGCATTAATAAAAAAATATTTTTCATATTTTGGCTTAATTTTTCTAAAATGGTGAATGAGTTTGATCTTGATCTGGTAGAGAGCCTTGTGTGCTGCACTGTTTTCAGTGTATCAAGGAGAATTTTGTGGAGTACCCCCCTCAGTGTGGGAGAACAGCATGGCTCTTGGCTTCAGAGCGAAAAGGGCTATATTTGCCACCAAAGAGGTGGAGATGGTGTATTGTGACAATACAGTGCAAAACCAGTAGGTCAATAGAAAGCCAAAGACTGACCTGGACTGTGGAGAAATAGAGTGTTAACATAGACATCTTTTCCCCTTCAGTATGATTATCCATCTCCATCTCTGAATCATGGTTCTTCCCTACAGAGACATCTATGACACTCCAGCTAAGTACTATCCCCTATGCTGAATTTTCCATTCTTTACAGGTAGGAAAGACAATACTGACTGAATTTGCTGTTGTTATCCATTATTTTATTTTGCTGCAGAAAAATGTGCAGCACTGTAGATGAAAAATAGTAACTAATTCCACAAATTTGGAGAGATTTCTCACTACCAGCCCTGAGACATTTGAGGCATTTTATTTTTTAATTGTCATAAACTGACTAATATAGAAGATACATCACAATGCAATACACACACATACCTAATTGGAAGATGAAGCAAGAAATGAAATTATCTGTATCAAATATGAAAGGGAAGGTAGCAAGGCAGAACAACAAACTTAGGTTTTGTGTCTGCATGTGTAAATTTGAAAAGAACTGAAATGAGAGGCAGTAATGACCAAAAAATGGCTTCTGATCAACAGTCCAGTATATCTATAATTGCAATTAGATGTTTTAATATAACTAAGAGTTAAGTAGCACTATTGCTAATCCAGAATTTCGGCATTAATAAAAAAACCAGTCCAAATGCATCACTCTTATAAATGTCTTGGGAGATCTATGAAATCTAGAAGGAAAAAAAGAAGTGGGCAATATCCTTTCTGTAAAAAACACTAATTCTTTCTGTGTCATATTCTTCACCACAGGAAACAAATCTGAAATTTATAAAAGAATCAAAGGCTGAAACTCTCACATTTCTCCTTACAGAGCAAAGTTAGTGGTAGAACCTCTTCCAGATTATTTATTCCACATGTTACCAGTGCACAGTGTTATAAAACATAGGACAGACTGGTAAATTATGTGATGCTTAAGAAAGTGGAGTTTAAATGATCTGATCTTCAGCTTTTGATCTAGATTTTTGTCTGTTTCAAGTTCAAAGAATTTGGTGACATAATTCAAACAAAGACATGAAGATCTGAACTGAATAACAATTAATTAAAGCAATTTTGTAAGAATCAAAGGCTTTATAAATTTTAGTTTCATTTTTACATTGAAGATTTTGTTAAATAGAATAATCTGAAAATTACTCAGAAATCACAGGAGATTTCAAAATTACTGGAATTTTGAAAGCAAAGGATTCTGCATGACTAAATCAAGAACTAATGTGCAAATGTGGACTGATTTAAAAGTCAATTTTGTTATTTAATTTAAAAATCAATTTTATTCTTCCTAAAGAAATCCTGTAAAATTTTTTGAACACTGCTATAACAATTTAGGAAGTTAAGACAGGAGATATGTGTGTACACTATCTGAAATGGTTCTGTTCTGTCTTGGAAAACAAAATTTGAAACATTGGCAGGTATTCAGAACATAGTCACACCTTTTTTCTTTTTTTTTTTTAGCAAAACCTATTTAGATATTCTCTATGCACTCTTCTGTTCGGTGCTGCATTTTACTATATCTTGATGTGTGAATTAAAGCACTGAAATGTGTTTTAAAAGAATCCTCCATCTGGAAAAAAGAGATAATGTGTGAGACACCAAACAGATTGAGTCCTTTGGATAGTTTCTGTTTTAGAGCAAATAATTGCATTAGGAGTTAAAAAAATGAATATGTGATGAAGACAGCTGCAATGTTCTTCAAAAGCAGACAGCTTCTGTAAGCCTTTAGCAAACTGCTATTCTACATCAAGATAATTAAGGCAAAGTGCATTTTTCTCCCTGTTTGGAAACAGGGTAACAAAATTCTAACTTCATGCTTTCTATTTAGCTGTTCTTATTTCATTTACAGGAACTCCCAGATTCTCTGAAAGAACAGACCTATCTGAAAGAATGGCATGTGTACAATACGTTGATACAAACCATTCCAGCCTACATTGCACTATTTCAAGATCTGAGAGTACTGGAACTGTCAAAAAATCAAATCAACTATCTTCCAGCAGAGATTGGTGAGTTGGACCAAGATATTCAGATATTTATACTCATGCCATTTAACTCTATTGCAGGGAAATGAGCATCCATGGATATTGTTGTTAATTTATTTCTAATTGTCTTCCTTGTTTACACTGAACAGTCCCCTCTACATTTTTATATCTCTCTGTCCTTAATTATACTTGCCAGATTGTATTGAAAACCATGTATATAGTACGGATCAAACATGGGAAAAAGTTAACACATTTTTGTTATCTGATTATAAGGCAGTTATTGCTTGCATTCAAGTAGATGGAGAGTTGTTTCTGGGAACAGGTGGTGTTTTATATTCCTTATGGGTTAAGAAAAATAGAAGTATTACAGAATTTTAAGCCTCAAACTAGATGAACTGAAACATAAGGTCATGGTAAAAATGAACCAAAAATAGAATCCTGCAAAACCCATAAATTTAAACTTTTTAAAGAGTTCAGTAATGATCTTAATTTAATAAAGATATATATCATAGAATAATTGAGTCATAGAATAATTTGGATTGGAAGGGACCTTAAAAGTCATCTAGTTCCAACCCCACTGCTGTGGGCAGGGACACCTTTCATTAGACCAGGTTTGTCAGAGCCCGTTCCAACCTGGCCTTGAATGTTTCCAGGGACGGTGTTTCCACCACTTTTCTGGGCAACCTGTGCCAGTGCCTCAACACCCTCACAGTGAAGAATTTCTTCCTAATATCTAGGAATCTGAATCTAAATCTACCCAACCTGACATTATGAGTTTTAGAGAAACAAATTCTTAATGCTCTCATGCTTTGGTCCTTGCCATTTTAAGCTACATAGCAATAATTTTAATGCTTGCCTCACCTGTGTTTTTGGATCTTACAATATAAAAGCTTGTTTGACAGATTATATTGGTATTGAGAAGGATTTACTGCTCTTGCAAGGAAAAATATAGTTGTAAGAGGTGGCATCTTTGAGAGGAGAAGAAACTGGGCCCACTATGGGTTCACCGGTGTCGAGCCCATGCACCCAGATGTACTAATACCTCAGCCTTTGACTTAAAATGCAGTAGTTCTAAGCTTTCCCCATGATTGCCCTTCCTTATGTACACTAAGAGAAAACAGCTTAGACTAAAACATGTACATCTCTTGATATCATAGGTTTAACTAAGAAAAACAGGAAGAGGGAGAGCATCCTGAAACACAGAAATCTGTGCTAGAACTTTCTACTCTTTTAGTATTCTATTAGTCAAGTAACACTCATTTGAGTGTTTTGATTTATTTACTAGCACTATATTTTACAAAGAAAATTTCACATAGACATTGAGATATATTTTATCGTTTCAGCCTGGTATCTAAATACACTAGCAGATCATAAACAAGGCACAAGCAGGAGATAATGGGCATAAAATGAACACTAACTGTTAAATTATCAGCACTTTGACTGCAGAACTCAGATAGGTCAGTGAGTTTAATGGACAAACACCTTTTAAGATGTAGTTTGGAAGAAAGGAGGAATAGCATGGAAGAAAGGGGAAAGGCTACTAGTTTCCTGCTAGACGCTGCCCTAAATCATTAAACAGATGGTTTTACAGGGCTGCTGCTTAACAAATGAGGTGACTAGAGGCAGAAAAAGTTTCTTCTTTATTCTCATAATATTATGCACTGTTAATGAAAATGATTCCTAAGAAAAAAAAATTATTAATGCTATCAAAATCTGTTTCCACAAAAAAGGCACAAACACAGATCTCAGAATTACAGAATTGTTAAAATTGGAAACAGCCTATAAGATCACTGACTCCAACCATAAACCTATCCCCACTGTGTTCATCTCCAAACCATGTCCCTGTGTGACACATGCATACATTATTTTTTAGCACTTTTGGGGATGGTAACTCTACCTGTTATTTGAGTGGCCTGTTCCAATGCCTGGCCAACCTTTCAGTGAAGAATTTTTTCTCTAGTATCCAATCTAGACCTCCCCTTGTGCAGCTTGAGGTCATTTCCTCTAATCCTGTCACTTGTCCCACTTCTCACGTGGGAGAAGAGACTGACTCTCACCTTGCTACACCCTCTATTCAGGCAGTTGTAGAGAGTGATAAAGCCACCCCTCACCTTCCTTTTCTCCAGGATCAACAGGTCCAGTTTCCTCAGCTGCTTCTCATAAACCTTGTGCTCCAGACCCTTCCCCAGCTCTATTGCCTTTTTCTGGACACTCTACAGTGCCTCAGTGTCTGGGGCTGTCATGGTTTAGAAATGGTATTCCCCAATTTAATGTTCCCGCTGAAACACTCCAAATCATGTGGCTTTCACTCACTCCCCTCTCCCTCGCCCCGTCCCCTTTGGGTTTTGTGGAGAGGAATATTTGAGGCACAAAAGGTAAAGATCAGGGGTTGAGATAAGAACAATTTATTGGAAACAGCTAGAACATCAGTTACAGAGCAAAGCAGTGATACCCAGCCATACTTACTTGACCAGAAGGGACCCCTTCTCTCATCCCTGAAAAATGATGTGAGGTGGTATAGAATAACCTATGGGTATCAGCAGTGCCCCCTCCTGGCTCCTGCAAAATTTAGCACTGTCCTGGATGAAATCTGGACAGGGGTCCAGAACTGAACACAGGATTTGAAGTGTGGCCTCACCAATGCTGAGTACAGCAGGACAATCACTGCCCTGGTCCTGCTGGCCACACTATTTTTGATACAGGCCAGGATGCCGTGAGCCTTCTTGGCCACCTGGGCACACTGCTGGATCATGTTCAACTGGCTGTCAACCAGCACCCCCAGGTCCTTTTCTGCCGGGCAGCTTTCCTGCTCCTTTTCCCCAAGCCTGTAGTGCTGTACGGGGCTGTTGTGACCCAAGGACAGGACCCAGCTCTTTGTGTTATTGGACATCACACAGTTGCCCTTGGCCCATTGATCCAGCTGGTCCAAATGACTCTGAACATCTTTCCTACCCTCTAGTAGACCAATACTCCCACCCAGCTTAGTGTTGTTTGCAAAGTGACTAAAGGGACACTCGAACTCCATATCCAGATCAACAATAAAGATTCTGAAAAGGGCTAGCCCCAACACTGAGCCCTGGGGAACACCACTGGTGACCAGGGGACAAGCAGATTGTTCTAGTAGAGGGTAATGTAGAGCCTGTATCAGAGCTTTTTTGGGAAACAAGGAAAAAAGGTTCAGTGTTTCTAGTAGCAATCACTGTTCTTTCAATTGCGTTAAAATTACGTGACTTCTGCTCGTCAGTAGCTTTTATATTATTCCCATTTATTCACTTTCCCTCCAATACGTTTATCCTGATAGCTTATACCCATGATTTCTTTCTTTCAATATTCTTGTTGCTGATTTTTTATGAAAATGTTTGCCTGGAAGGGCCAGAGAATGCTAGAAGATGGTTTGCTGTAGGGCTTCCCTTAGACACAATGTTACAGCACTCACCATCCTCCTCTCACCTGTGGACTTTCGTTCAGAAACTTTATTTTTCAAGATTCATTACATCTAAGCACTCCTCTGTGGAAACATAGATTTGAACATTAGATACTGCATAACCAAATTAACAAATTTGCTAGGCCATAGATGCTATTTACACAACAATTCTACATCACAGTAGTAATTCTAGCCTATCCAGAAAATGATGCATAATCACTGATGTAGTTTAAAAAGAAGTAATACAGAAAGCCGCTCCAAGACTGTGTAACTGAACTGTTCAGCACATTTTTGCCAAAACTTCCTGATGTTTTTCAGTCTTACTGAATGTTGTGTGTTGATAGGCCACCTATTAGTAAGGCATTGGAACTGCTCTTTTTGTTATGGCACAAATTACAGAGGAGTTTTTTCTCAATTTGTGTAATTCTCTCTTTGTTTATGTGTAAGGGGACATGCTTGCAAATGGCTGTGCTTTTATTTCATGTACTACATATGCATACAGAGACTGATGTTAATGTGTACTGGAAATGTTAATTATTTTCATGAGACAATATGATGAAAGGTTTTGGATATTTTGAAGTTTCTGAATACTGCTTCTAAATGAACCTTTCATACTCAACTTATCAACTAAATTTTCAAGGAAAATAATCGATGCAGGTTTGATTTGAGAGCTCTATCTCAGCAAAGAGTGAGGACTGGGTGTTAAATCAGAAGGTAAGGTGTCTGGAAAGGTTAAGTGCTAAGGTATTCATCATTTTGTCTTCTGTTTACAAAACAGCAATAACTAGGTAAATGTCACAGCTAAAATGTACTTGAGAGTAATGACAGATAGTTGATGTTGGCAGTGACATGCATCTTGTTGAGTCTTTAATCTTCAGACAGAATTGAAGTCAAGTTTAGATCAACAAATCATCCAGCAGAGGATAACCTAGTGAGACAATATTAGGACAACTTTTGATTCTCACAAGAAGTAAAGGCATGAGAGAACACGAGGTGATAAGAATATTTTCAATGAAAAAAATATTGCTGCAGTAGAAGTTTCTGGACTTCTGGAATACTGAGGTTCATATTCCTGTTTTACCAGATTTAGAAGATAATGCTCCACTTTGAATCAGAGGGAAGAAAGAGTTGAATCCATTATCAGATATTTAAAATCTCATTTTCATAGGCACGTATGTACATGAAAAAGAACAACTTTGTAACAGAAGACAGTTGAGAATACTTCTGATTTGATACTTTTTGTGTAATAGCAAATATTTTAATGGGAATCATCTAAAGAAAAGAAAAAAAACCCCTGCAGAATGGAGCTGTCTGTCTTAAAGTGGTTTGTCTAGGAATAACAGAAAAAAAATCATGAATGGGCTCTAGCCAGGGGATTTTCTTTGTCTTCTGAGTGAGATTACAGCTCTGGCTCTGACTATGTGACTGCAGTGCAGTTGCTGTATATAAATCAGTGCTAGTACATTAGGAATTGCTGTAATTGAAAATATCCAACAATATATTCTCATATACACATAGGAAGTAGTGAACTGAAGTTTCATATGATCCCAAAGCCTTTGTGCTGGGATGGGTTTGTAAGGCTGTATCAGGATTTTTTTGCCCCACAAATTATTCATTAAACATCTCAAAGAGCTGTTAATAAAATATTTGTACCATATTCTCTCACATTTTTGATTTTCCAAATATCTAGGATTAAAAATAACTGCTTTTGAGACCTACTTTAATAAGAAATCACAGGGAATTTTTGTCTCTTTTCTATTGCATGGTATAAAATTTCATTTGTGCATCTCATTAATCCAATTTTCTAGAACTCAAAGGGGAAAACTATTAGTAATACAGTTTTAAGTGACTTGTAGATAACTAAAATAGCTTTTTCTATCAATAAGATTCCCAGTGTGTTTTGTGAGTTTCCAAGAAGAAAATACATATTCTCAGCTTAAATGCCTATTCTAAGGAACTGCAAACTGATTTGTCATTTACTCAGTATTATTTGTCCAACAGCTCAGTCTTGGAGGAAACTGAGGAAAATTTTGTTTATATCCCCCTTTTAAAGAGGCAGTATTAAACACTGGTGTTGCGAGTTGACTCTTTATATGAGGACATTTTTGACTCAGTGGCATCCTCGCTTCTCACTCTTCCTGAGTGGATGGAACTGAGGGCAGGGACTGGGAGAGTTAAGTCACTGGCACTGTAAGCAGAGATCACGTTCATGACCACCTGAGGAACCTGAATATAAGTGTGTCTATGGGAACTGATGAGATGCATCCCAGAGGCTTGAGGGAACTGCCTGATGTAGCCACCAAGCCACTCTGTGACATTTGAAAAGACATGGCGGTCAAGTAAAGTCCCAGGTGACTGAAAGATGGGAAACACTGTGCCCATTTTAGAAGAAGGTAAAGCAGAGGACACTGGGATCTGTTGACCTGTCAGCTTCCTCTCTGTCCCTGGGAAAATCATGGAAGAGATCCTCCTGAAAGCTATGCTAAGGCACATAGAGGCCAGAAGGGTGGTTTGAGAAAACCAGCGTGGGTTCACTGAGGAAAAGTCCTTCCTGATCAACTTATTGGTCTTCTACAATGGAGTGACTTTATCCATGGACGGGAGAAGGGCTAACCTGTCATGTGTCTGGACTTTGGTAAGGCCTTTGACATGGTCCACCACAACATCATTCTCTCTGAAGTGCAGAGACGTGGATGTGATATGTGGGCTGCTCAGTGGATGAGGACTTGGCTGGATGGTCTCATCCAGAGTGTACTGGCCAAGAACTCAGTGTCTGGATGGATGTTTGTGAAAAGTGGTGTGCCTTTAGGGTCTGTATTGGAAACAGTGTTATTCAGTGTCTTCATCAATGATGTAGGCAGTGGGTTTGAGTGCACCCTCAGCAAATTTGCAGACAACACCCAGCTGAATGGTGTGGTTGACCTGTTTGAAGGATCGGTTAACCTGTCTGTCATACAGAGGGACATGGACAAGCTCGGGAACTGGGCTCATGTGAATCTCATGAGGTTAGCAAGACCAAGTACAAGGTGCTNNNNGCTGTGCTTGGGTTGAAGCACACTCTGGTATCAGCACATGCTGGGGGATGAACTGATGGAGAGCAGCCCTGCTGAGAAGGATTTGGTGGGTGAGAGGCTGGACATGACCCAGCCATGTCCACTCCCAGCCCAGAAAACCAAACGTGTCCTGGGCTGCATCCAAAGCAGCGTGTGCAGCAGGGGAGGGAGTGGATTCTGCCCCTCTGCTCTGGTGAGACCCCACCTGGAACTCTGCATCCAGCTCTGGGGTGCCAGCACAGGAAGGACATGGACCTGTTAGCATGATATACACAAGGATGAGATACAGAAGAGGAGAAATATAAGAGGAGATACACAAGGATTATTAGAGGGATGGAAGACCTCTCCTATGATGACAGGCTGAGAGAAATGGGATTGTTCAGCCTGTGGGAAAGAAGGCTCTGGGGTGACCTTACTGTGGCCTTTCAGTATCTGAAGGAGGCCTATAAAAAACCTTAATAGGAACTGTTTACAGGGGCATTTAGTAACAGGACAAAGGGTGATGGCCATAAACTTGAGGAGGGTAGGTTTAGTTTAGACATTAGGTAGGTATTCTTTACTGTGAGGGTGGTGAGGCAATGAAACAGGTTGCCTAGATAAATTGTGGATGACTCGTCTCTTGGAGTGTTCAAGACCGGATTGGATTGGCCTTTGAGAACCCATGTCTAGTGAAAAGTGACCTTGCTCATAGCAGTGGGGTTGGAACTAGATGATCTTTAAGGCTCCTTCCAACCCAAACCATTCCACAATTCAATGATTCTATGATAGCAGATTAACATAAAAAGTTGCCTAGCATTTTACTCCAGTTGCATAAGTGAATCTACATTTGCACTGAATGGGATCCTTAGATAATAAAGGCATTCTGTAACCTCATCCATATTTTGTCCCTGACACCGTGTTTGGATCACCAATGTAGGCTTGTGTAAAAGGTGAATTTGTGCTAAAATTTGTTTAGAAGAAATTAGAGAATTTAATTACCAGTTCAGGTTTTTTAAAATGAACAAGAAATTTAAACTGTGAATAAATGCAATAACTATGACATTGCATCTCCCATCTAAAAAAAATAAATCTTAATTGTGAAACTTTCAGGGAGACCATAGATTTCATTATGGCTTTTACTGCATCTCCATGGAAAACACTGAGATGATAGCTGTTTAATTCCAGAATTTGCAAATTTTATAGAAACAAAAACTCAGTGTCATTAAACATAGGAGCGCTATTGTAGCAGCAATGATTTTACTCTTACTACTTTTAATTCAGAAGTGGTGCTTGAATGTTATTTGAATGTATATGTAACATGTGTGGGAGTCAAATCCTGCTCTACATTTGTGCAGTTATGGAAGGGATGTCACCTCCTCTCTCCCCTCCTAAAGCTGCCTCAATGGCTGTATTCACATCCTCATTAAGCTTGATGTTGACTGGACAGCACACCAAAGACAGTGGAGAACTTCTGCACCAAGAAGACATAAATAAGCCCCTAAATGAAGATTTCAGGGTTGTGAAAAACTGAAAAGAAGTGTGTTGTCATACACGCTGCCTTACCACCCTTCTTATTCCCCCTTCTCCAATGGACAATGTCTATAGATTTGAAGACTACTTTGGGATTCATCGCTCCACAATTTTGTGCTCCTTAAGTCAAGACACAGGATTTGAGAATCTTTAGTTTTCATGAATGTTTTTTATAGTCACACATTTGTGCTCTCTCTCTGACAAAGTTGGCCTAGCAGATCTCAGTCTGTAATCTGGATAACTATTCCGGCAGCTCATACAGCCTAACTCTACCCTTATGTAGACTGTTGGTTGTAAAAGTTTTTGAACAGTCATTTAGAGGAAGGAGTAATTAGAGATGTGGTGCTGAATGGAAACCAGGTTGAAATAAAAAATTTCTAAAGGAAAAGCAAGTTGTTCCCAACTCATTTGGTTTCTATCTTTCAAGAAGATGGTTGAGCTTCAATTAGTAGATCTTGTCTACCTGGTAGAATACGAAGTATTTGATACAGAGAACTATGGAAATGGACTTTGATGCCACAATTGTAAAAATGAGCAAAAGATTTGTTAAACCAGAGGCAAAAATGTGCTGATTTGGAAAGAGAAGGTATCGGTCATGAGGAAGGTAATTTGTAGATTTTCTCAAGGATCAGTCTTGACTTTATTACTTAGCAATTTTCAGGAATGGGGTTACTGAAATTTTCTGATGACACAGTTTGGCTGTGTGTTGTCACTGCAAAACAGGTGGAAATATGGAAAGGCTGATGAGCAGATAGGCTTCTGAAAAAATACAGAGATTAAATTCACAGTTGCAGAGATCAAGGTCATGTATTCAGTTTTTGTGCAGCATATCAGAGATCATTAAATGCAAAAAAACTGAAGAAATGTAATTCCAAATCTAACAGTCACAGGAGGACTACATAGGAATTTTAGATGAGAACAGATGCAAAATAAGTCTATTAGGACCATTTAAGGAGGGGAGTTTTTATTTTGTCAGCAGAGACTAGAAAAAACGGCTTATTCAGGCTAGAAAAATAAATTACGAGATGTGTGTTACCTATGGAAACATCAGAAGTAAACACCAGAGAAGGAAGAGAGCTATTTAAAGATAAAATAGACGAAAGAATTAATGGTTATAAAACTTCTGCAAAGAAATTCAGGCTAGCAATCTGAAGACTATTCCAAATAAAGAAAATTATGAAACTCAGTAACTATGTTCTTCCATAACAGCAGCAGATATAAAAAATAAACTACTTTTAAAATGGAATGTAATAAATAAAAGAATAGGATTATGTGAAGTGCTCATGTAAGGATTTTATCCAGGAGGTCCTGGTTAGTCCTATATATGTCTTATGGTCCTAGAGGGGGTGTTAATGCTTGACTACTGCTCACTTGTCACGTGGCATAACTTAATCCACTGAAGAGCCCAAAGGTGAAAAATAGCCCCTACAGAATTCCGAGAGATTGCTCCCTGCAGGCAGATCTTGGCAAGCTTCACCCTACTCATTTGTGTTATCCTGAGTTTGTTATGGAAATTAAATTCAGTTGCAAGACTCATGGCTTTTCACAGTAATTTTCATAATCTTAGTCACAGCAATTACTGTAAATTGACTGTAGATTCTGTAGTGCCCTTCTGTCAGGTTAGAGAGAGATTATATATCAGAAGAAAAAATGTTCTGCATTTTCTACTTATCTTTTTTCTCATACTTGTAAACCACACTGGGAGCATTGACATACATGTTAGATGCTGTGAAAGTCAAACAGAGAAGCTGTGCTTGAGTCCATCACACTATCCAGAAAGGGTTGTGTATTTTTGTGATTTTTTTTCATGAGTGGTTCTGCTCCATGTCTCTGATGCATCAGAGATGACCATCTGAACAGAGTTAGACAAGAGGTTGACTAGCACGTTGGTAACACTAGTTGCCTTGCCTACATCAGTTCTCCAGCTACTAATGGAACTGAGAAGTAGAAATTTCAGTGACTGAAAAATTAGCAACTGCATATATCTGTTGTGGGTTAACACTTATAGGCAGCTAAGCCTCATACATTGCTTGGTCCCCTTCAGTGCAGTCTCCCACAGCAGGATGGGGAGAGAAAGAGAAAGGCAAAAGTGAGAAAACTCATGCATCAGGATAAAGACAGTTTAATAAATGAAGAAGACATAAACAAAACAGTGACGAAAAAGCACTCACTCACCACAACTTGATCCACATTCAGTCTCTAAGTAACAGGGACCTTGAAAAACTTCTTCCCATTCCTCCCCTCTCTCCAGCTTTTACTGCTGAATGTCACATTATGTGCTGTAGCATATTCCTTTGGTCAATTTGGATCCAGTGTGCCAGCCCTGTCCCCTCTCAGCCTCTTGCCCACTCCCAGCTGACTCACTGGGGCAGCAGAGTGAGAAACAAAAGATGACTTTTTTCCTGTGTTAGCACTGTTCAGTTTTTACCATTGTTTGGTCACAAATCCAAAACATAGCACCGTATGAGTTACTATGAGAAACGCTAACCCCATTCCAGGTAGAATCAGTACAATATTCCAGTGCTAAAAGAACAGAAAAAACTTTCAAGGGCCATCAAATAAATGGTTCCTTTTTCATTCAAATGGGACTTGTTCTCCTCTATCAAGGGATTAATTGGTTGAGGAAATAAATAATGATTTTCTGATTCTCTAGTTTTAAGGCATTTCTGTTTCAGTGATTATTTTGTTGCAATGAAGCGCTAAATTCATGGTTATGACACATAACATGTGATATAATATCTTCATCTACATTATGATACTAAACCTGGTGATGCTTCCTGATGGGTAGGCAAAGCTTCTATTATTTTTAGGTGCTTAAAAATATAGAAATAAGTTAGTTTGCACATTGACACCATTGAACTAGCTTTATTACTCCAGCAACCCTTGTCAGATAGCAGTGTACTGCAAAAACAGTGCCTGTTGTAGTCTTACAGAAAATTTTTCTTCTGATATTTTAACTAAACCAGCAGCTTACAATAAAGGAAAACAAGGTCACCGTCCTAAAAGGACAGCTGAATTTTGACGTACACCTCAGCTTCTGTTTCTAGCAGAGCTAAAACAGGAAGGAAGCTGAGTGGAAGAGCCTATGTTTTTCTTTGTTGTAACCTGTAGAGATTAATATAATGGAGTTCTCACAATATATGCCTTGTCTGCCACACTTGAGATGATTTGGATGGTCCAGTCATCACTTGAAGACATTGTTGTGTCCTACGGAAACTAAGGGGTTTATGTAAAATGCTGTGTGATTTGGTGGCTCCTAGTGTTGACCACCAAACTGCATGTCTCTGGCTCTGACAACAGCAATTTCTCAGGGAAAAAATGTAGGCCTTTCAACTCCCCATGCTTCTTCTCTGTCCTTTTCTGTGGAAGCACCAAATAGCCTCTGGTAAGGATTTCCACAGATTGCAAAAGGTGAGCAACTCTAAGCCACCATTTGCTTTGGAAGAAGTTTAACTAAGTGTTAATGTCTTAAGGATAAGCTCACTATTACGACACTGTCTTAAGGACTTGTCATGTACTCTCCAATGTCAACCAAATCTAATAAAACACCGGCTTCTTTTTAAAAGATTGATTATAAATAGAAGACAGATTGTTGTGGTTTAGGAATGGTACCCCCCAATTCAGTGCCCCCACTGAGACACTTCAAACCATGCACCACTCCACCTTGCTCCCTGGCTTTCCCTTTCTCCTCTCCCTGCAGCACTCCAGAGAGGAGAACTGGAGGTGCAAAAGGCAAAGATTACAGATTGAGAGAAGAAAAAATCAGTGGAAACAGCATTAAGTTAATAAAATGTACAGTGACCACCACAATAGTAACGACAGAGGGTACAAGAAAACAAGCAATTCACACAGAAAAAGCCCTGATAATAGAAAATTAATAAATCAGATGGCTCTCTCTGCCATGGTTACTTGACCGAACCAGAACCCCTTCTTCCTGGAAAAAAGTCTCTTTCTCCTACTTCTGAGAATGATGTGAGGTGGTATAAAATAACCTCTGGGTCCTGGCCATGCCCTTTATCAGCTACTGGAATATTTAGCCCTCTCCTGGCCAGACCTGGGACTCTGATGTAATACAAGTTTTTGATTCCTGTGTGTCTTGTCTTGGTTTAGAAATATATAGTCTGCTTTGAGAGCTTGTTGACACATGGTACTCTTCTCTCCCAATTTCCAACTGCTGAATTGCATTCCTATTTCTTACTTCTGCATTTCCTTCTGAATGCTGAACTCTGTCACTGGGTAGAAGAGAATACAACAGGAATATAATTGAGTGGAGTGGAATATTGTAGATGATAACAAGCTGAGTATATACAGTTGATATCCTTACAGGAAGGGATGCCATCCAGGACCACCTTGACAAGCTTGAGAAGTCGGTTCATGTGAACTTCATGGAAGTCAACAAGGGAAAGTATAAGATCCTGAACGTGAGCTGAGACAATTTCCAATATCAGTGCAGATGAATGCGGGTGAATGGATTGAGAACAGCCCCACAGAGAAGGACTTGAGAATACTGGTGCATGAGAATTGGATATGAGCTGGCAGTGTGCATCTGCAGCCCAGAAAGCCAACAGTGTCCTGAGCTGCATCGAAAGAAGTGTGACCAGTAGGTTGAAGGGAGGGTGTCACTGTGAGACTCCACCTGGAATACTTCGTCCAGTCCTGGGGCTCCAGTACAAGGAAGACATGGGCCTGTTGGAATGGCTTCAGTGAAGGGCTGTGAAAATGTCAGAGGTCTGGAGCACTTCTGTGAAGAAAAGCTGAGACAGTTGGGAGTGTTTAGACTGGAGAAGAGAAGGTTCCATTGGCACCTTATTGCCACCTTTCAACATACAAAGAGGACTTATGAGAAAGGTAGAGGGAGACATTTTACCAGTGCCTGTATTGACAGGACAAGGGACAATGGCTTTAAACTGAAAGAGAGTAGGTGTAGATTGGACATAAGAACTTTTTTATGATGAAGGTGGTGTGACATTGGAACAGTATGCCTGGAGAAATTGTGCATGACTCATCATGGGAGATATTCAGTCAGGTTGGGCAGGGCTTTGGACTAGATGATTTTTGAAGGTTCCTTCCAACTGAAACCATTTTGTGATTCTGCAGTTCTGTGAACATCCATGTAACACAATAACAGGGCTTTCCATAAAATGTTCTCATTTTGTTATGTATTTAATGATTCCTTTGCTAACACATCAGCTATTTGGTATATTCAAATTCCTTCCCCTTTGATTATATCACAGAATAACTTGCATTTTTTTCAGGATATTGCATTTTAATGATGTTTCTATCCCTCCTTTTGCTGAAGATTATGTGATGTTATAATTTGAAGAAACAAAATACTTTCTTACTAAATGTAGGCTAGAATATTATAATGGCCTTAAAATTAAGCCAATGGATATGATAAATCACAATAAGGAAAATAATGAAACACACGCACACATCCATTGTCTTTTATAATCAGAAGTATGCAATGCAGGATACTAAAGACAGAATTCCTGATGTAGTAAGTTTAGTCGGAGTGATTTTTCCCAATGAACAGGTTGTATTGCTAAGATGTCTTTCAGTTGGCAGGCAAATTTTCTACAGTGGCCAAACCAAAAGCCAACTTCTCTAGTTTCAGCTGAGGTCAAGAGGTATCTCATCACTGGAAGAAACAAGATATTTGAAAGTCTTTGCTGCCTCCTTTCAAACTCTGGCCAAAACCATTGCTGATTAAAAGGCATTATTGCCCTTCAAAATGTTAATGATCACTGCAGAAAATATTTATTAATCTTACTCATCATGACAATAAGGAGCTTTTTCTTTGCTTAACTGACTATACCTTTTATTTTTACTTTCTCCCTTTTTTTTTTTTTTTAAGTGCACTGATTTGAATTATCTTACCCTCACAGGATGCTTAAAAAACCTCAAAGTGCTCAATGTGAGTTTCAATAATTTGAAGTCAGTTCCTCCAGAATTGGGTGATTGTGAGAATCTAGAAAAACTGGATTTGTCTGGAAATATGGAAATAACAGAGCTCCCATTTGAAGTAAGATAACAATCTATGTTTCCATCTTTTTTATTTGGCTTAAAAGGTATTTTATAACAATGTTCAAGGCTTTTCTTAACAGACTAAATCACATTCCTTGCAGTTTTTAGCAATAATGTTTTAGTAGTACTATCATTGAAAATGCCTTAGTAGCAGTTAGATAGGGCCAAGGAACTTTGTTTTGGTTTTCAAGTGACTAAATTTTACTTGTATATATTCTGACATACAAAGGAGTACATGATCCTAAAGGGGATTTGGCCGTGGTAATAAGCAGAAGGCTGCAAATAGCCATTTTCTGTAAAAATGAAGTGCATCTTGATAGTTAAATTCACATACACACTTTGTATGTTCCCAGTGTCTGTTTTCCTTTAAAAACTGTATGGAGAGTTCTATAAACAGCACTGCATTTTGCTACGAGCACAAATATCTCTCTGAAAAGGATATTACATGTGAAGAGTGGTATGAATATATAATAGACTGAGAAAAGAACTCCCAGGCATGCACCAACATTATTCTTTTTTCTGTTGGCTTCGTAACTGCTCTCTGCCACAGCTGCTCTGAGACTTATTGTCAGGGAGAAATAAAATCATTGGCTGGTACCTAACTGCAATTTTAGCTGTCATTTGTATTTCTCAGGTTCTTAATACCCTGATTTCTGGGGGGTGAGTGGGGGCATCTTTAGGGAAAAGTGTCAGGTTCTTCTTTACTGATTCCTACTTTTTCTCTAAACATCTGTTACTGGTGATTCACAGGCAATGTTGGAGTGGATTAAACTTTTGTGAGATCCAATTTAGCCCTGCTTATGTTCTCTTCTGGGGAAAGTAACAGTAATTAATTTTCTTCTCTGACTTTTCATAGTAAAGTAGTTTATCTGAAAAGAATTGCTAAAAAATTGTGTGAACGAAACAGACACAAAGAGTCAACCACCCCATCATAAGTGGACATGGCAAAGAAATGCTAGCAACAGAATAAGCGGTGCAGGTCTCCTTTCTCCTTCCTCATCTCTTTCTCTGGATAGCAAAACTAGGGAACAAAACAGATAGAATTTAACTGGTAAAAAGGAACCATAATGGAATCAGAAAATCATGTGTCCTGAATAGGCACATGAATTAAATAAAATTATCTTAGAAAAGTGAGTATATTCAAACCTGTGGATGGTAAACTTACCCCCAGTCACTGATATTTTAAAATCACTGAATATTTTCCCAGTTGTTTACAGAGGTCTTGTAGCACAAAGATTTACCCAGGTTCATGCGTTACGGGTAGCCTTTGCATGTAAACCTACCTGTGCATGTAAGTCTTTCCAGGGCTGAGCCCTGAGAGACTGGCGCTTCTTTTGGAGAGCTCAAAAATATTGTTTCCTTCCAAAAGTCTCCTATTTAGTGAGATTGAAAGCCACAAAACTGAGTGTAGGTTATTGGGTAATGGTTCACTTAAAACCTATGGAAAAAAATTGGAGCTGTGCAAATAACTTTATACAACAGCAAGAACTGCAAGCAACATCATGTTAGCATGGTACAAAAGGTCAAGAAGAAAAATTTTGGCATTTTCTATTGTGTTTCTCTAGAGGCTGAAACTCAATTTATATTTGCAATGATCTGGGAGGTAAGCTATACAAGCTCTTTTGATTTAGATCATAAACTTAGTTTCCCAGAATCAACATTTCAAAGGCAGCTTTGGAAGCTGAACATACAATTAAAGGAACACTTTTGTCAAATGATTTGAAATGCTGCAAAGTGTTTGGCCTTCAGCATACTCAATATGGCTCATGTTATTCAGAACCATTGCATCAGTATCCTTGCTAACACAATAGGTATCTGGTGTTGAATCTCGCACAAATAGTTATAGTGATTGGCAGGTAACTATTAATTGAATTAAAATATTGAATTAGTCTGAAAAGTCTAAAGAGGGAAAACAGAAAGACAGTGGTGGGCTAGCTTTGTCTAATAGCCAAACACCTACCTGTCTGCTCACTTCATGCCCCTCCTCAGCAGGATATTGGGAGAAAACAGTTTAAGAAATCTCATGGTTCAAGATAAAAGACAGGGAGATGGTTTCTCATTTACTTTTGTTGGCAAAACAGACTGTACTTTGTGAAGAGTAATTTATTATTTGTCAATATATATTTCAGTAGTAAGAAACAAAGACATGAAACCAAAATCTTTCCTCCCCTCTTTCCCAAGGTCAACTTCATTTCACTTTCCTCTTCCAACCCTGAGCAGTGCGGGGAGGCAAGGGAAGTTACAGCCAGTACACAGTGGTTTATAGCTGCTTCTCCTTCCTCCTCACACTTTTGTCCTCCCCTCGTGCAGTGTCCCCATGGGCTGAGCTTTTCTCAGGAATACCCATCTGCAGCAGCATGAGTCTTCCATGAGCTGTAGTGTGGAGATCTACTCCACCATGCAGCACCTCCTCCTTCTCCTGCTCTGACTTGATATTCCCTCTGTTCTTTCTCACTCTTTTTATTCTCCCCCTTTCTCTGGTGGATTTTTTCCCCATTTCTTAAATCAGTTTTTAGAGTGGCACCACCCTCTTCACTGAGGAGCTTTGTTGTGTCCTGTGCTCAGTCCATTGGAGCCATCTGGAATTGCTGGTATCCATCTGGGGCAGTCCCTGGTGTCTTCCCCTGAGCTCCCCACACTGCCAGCACCTTGTCATGGACAAGCAGTACGAGTATTCATGACCGCAAGTTAGGTTATATCATTTATTGTCCAACAAAATTGTTGCTGACATCCATTAATCCAGTGAAATGCTCATAAGGGTTGGTCACATCTCTCATGTGGAGTCAGTACTGGGAGCTGAAGATTAAAAGCAAGAAAATATCTGCAAGCTCTGTTTTGGTAGGAGAATGGCTTCCCTTTACAACATTAGGAAGAAAGAGAAAACTTGGCAACTAATAGAAAAAATAACACAGAGTATTGATAAAAATGTTTTCTGTTTATCCTTTGTTAGGAAGTTAAATTTTTATCTGACCTTCAAATCCTTAAAAGTTTCTTCTGGGAAGATTAAACAAGTGTGTGAGAACAGCATCAGTATTCTTCAGGGTAAAACTTAGTCAAAAGTAATAAAGGCAAACTGCAGCCCAGTAGAAATTATTAAAGTCTAATTTTGCCTTGGGTTATTTTTTACATAGAGTAATGGCCAGAGAGACACCCCATCCAAAACCATAACATTAATCTTGTCCGAAAGCACCTCATGGAGCAGCTGCATCAGCCTATTAGGAATGTGTATGTCCAAGTACCTGGACTTTTTCAGTATTTCTATTCGGATGTGCTTTGGAACTGTTCCTTGAGGGGCATGCCTTGTGCCGTAGCATCAGAAGAAGGCACACTGCTCACTTGTCTGTTCATTTCTGGTGGAAAGCTCTCTCTGTTTGTAAAGGCCACTTTCAGCACTCTGTAAGTCATCTCACTAAATCTTAAAATGAAGTAATCTGATCCTACATGAAAAAAAATTGAGGATTTGTGCTCTCATCTTTTACTTTCTCAAGGCTTAGGATTTCATACCATTCCATATTATGTCCAAGGAGGAGTGATCTATTTCAATATATAGTTTTTAATTTATTTTTATTTATTCTACTGTTGGATGTCTAACATTTTTAGATATTAAAAAGTTATAGTTAACATCAATATTTGATTAGTATCAGTTGAAAGTAGAACTTTGGCAGAGAAAGTTTATGGATCTGCAGCTGAGTTCAAATCTATATTAGCCACTTTTGCAAATTAAAAATTTCTTCCTCTGGACATGAGTGAAAATGTAAATTGAAATAAAATATAAATGTAAATATAAGAAAAGGCAACCTACATGACATTACATTTATACAGTCAGTTTGTAACAGATACTTCTACACCTCAGAAGCCAAGTTTAGCAGAGGAAGGTACACTATGAGGCTTAGGGCACAATCCTCCCTGATATGGCACATAGCTCATAAGACTCTTAGGTGGAGAGGACTTTGTTCTTCTAGCTAAGATGCTCAGGGGAGGCATGCCCTGTGCCTTATCCAGTCCCTCTTTTAGCATAATGCGATTATACTGGATAGTTTATATTAGTAATCACAAAGAAAAGGAGATGGATGGATTTATTTCTGGATTTCTTGTATATTTTGCATGTGAATTTAAGAATTGGTATGATGCTGGTATTTGTATTTTGACTGTTGGATAGAGTTCCTCTTGCTATCATCATCATACAGGTTATGCAACAAATTTGCTCTTCCAGGAAGAAAAAATGTATTATAAATAATATATTTTCTGATAAAAGTTTTTAGAAAAACTGCTCTGACCTTTTTTTCAGGTGTGCTTTCTTCAGAAAGTATTACTTGCTACAGTTATTTACTGAATCACACAATTAGAGTTTCCTGTGCATGATATTTCAAAGAAAAATATTTGTTGTGGGTTTCTTTTTTTCTGCCAATAATATTGCTGCAGCCAACAGTATCTATGTGACCCAAAGGAACTTCAGTGAGAATAGAGGGAAGATGAAGAAGTTCTAATTTCCTCCATCCATACCATCTGGTATAGCACATGCTGTCAGTCGCAGGACAGGCAAGTCATTCCACAGTACCAGGAACAAGACAGAAATGTTTGCAGTAGATGTTCTGATAGAGAAAAAAAATTTAAAAAGCTTTTTTTTTCAAACTTATTCTGCTTTGAACACTGTTTAATGCTACCTCTGAGCAGTCCCAATAAGTGATCTGAATTTTTTCTGTATCATCTGGGTAGAGCAAAGTGAAGGAATTAGAGACTGTTAAAGCATATGAATAATTTGTCAAGCAGAGTGCCTATCTATGAATGCCTACATCTTGTATAAACTGATCTTTGAAATTCAGAGAAATTCAGAGAAATTAAAAGGCTATGCTTTCTGGCTGCTTTAACACACTGTGTTTTCAAAAGATCAAATTAAATCTTGTTTTGTATTTCTGATGCACAGTTTCAGCTAAGTCTTTTATAAGCAATCACAGATATGAGGACTTTTCAAAATAATAGAATTATAGAATAGTTTGGGTTGGAAAGGATCTATAAAGATCATCTAGTCTGACCCCCCTGGCATGGGCAGGAACATCTTTAACTAGGTCATGTTTCTAAAATCCCCATCCAATCTGACTTCAAATGTTTCCAGGAACAGGCTATCTACCATCTCTCTGGGGAACCTGTACCAGTGTTTCACCACCCTCCTTATTAAAAATGCCTTCCTTATATCATCTAATTCTAAACTCTTTTAGTTTAAAAACATTACCCCTTGTCCTATCACAACAGTCCCTAATATAAACTGTCTCCATCTTTATTGGAAGCCCCCTGTAAGAACCGAAAGTCCACAGTAAAATGTCCCCTGGAGCATTCTCTTTTTTGGGTTAAACAACCCCTGACCCCCCTGGCATGGGCAGGAACATCTTTAACTAGGTCATGTTTCTAAAATCCCCATCCAATCTGACTTCAAATGTTTCCAGGAACAGGCTATCTACCATCTCTCTGGGGAACCTGTACCAGTGTTTCACCACCCTCCTTATTACAAATGCCTTCCTTATATCATCTAATTCTAAACTCTTTTAGTTTAAAAACATTAACCCTTGNTTAAAAACATTACCCCTTGTCCTATCACAACAGTCCCTAATATAAACTGTCTCCATCTTTATTGGAAGCCCCCTGTAAGAACCGAAAGTCCACAGTAAAATGTCCCCTGGAGCATTCTCTTTTTTGGGTTAAACAACCCCAACTCTCAGCCTGTCCTAACAGACCAGGTTTTTCCATTACTCTGATAATTTCTGTTGCACTCTTCTGGGCTCGCTCCAACAGGTCTTTTTTGCACTAGAGATCCGAGAGCTGGATGCAGAGTTCCAGGTGGGGTCTCACCAGAGCAGAGCAGAGGGGCAGAATCCCCTCCCTCCCCTGCTGCCCACACTGCTTTGGATGCAGCCCAGGACACGTTTGGTTTTCTGGGCTGGGAGTGGACATGGCTGGGTCGTGTCCAGCCTCTCCTCCACCAGCACCCCCAAGTTCTTCTCAGCAGGGCTGCTCTTGATTGTTCATCCCCCAGCCTTTTTTGATCCTGGGGTTGTCCTGACCCAGGTACAGCACCTCACACTTGGTCTTGTTAAACCTCATAATGTTCACATGAACCCAGTTCCCAAGCTTGTTCAGGTCCCTCTGGATGATATCGCATCCCTCTGGACGACATCACATCACATCACATCACATCACATCACATCACATCAATCACATCACATCACATCACATCACATCACATCACATCACATCACATCACATCACATCACATCACATCACATCACATCACATCACATCACATCACATCACATCACATCACATCACATCACATCACATCACATCACATCACATCACATCACATCACATCACATCACATCACATCACATCACATCACATCACATCACATCACATCACATCACATCACATCACATCACATCACATCACATCACATCACATCACATCACATCACATCACATCACATCACATCACATCACATCACATCACATCACATCACATCACATCACATCACATCACATCACATCACATCACATCACATCACATCACATCACATCACATCACATCACATCACATCACATCACATCACATCACATCACATCACATCACATCACATCACATCACATCACATCACATCACATCACATCACATCACATCACATCACATCACATCACATCACATCACATCAATCACATCACATCACATCACATCACATCACATCACATCACATCACATCATCACATCACTCAAACAGGTCAACCACGCCACTCAGCTGGGTGTCATCTGCAAATTTGTTGAGGGTCCATTTGATCCCACTGCTTATACCACTGATGAAGATATCGAATAGCACTGGTTCCAATACAGACCCCCGAGGCACACCACTTCTCACCAACTTCCATCCAGATATTGAGACATTGACCAGCACACTGGGGATGACACCATCTAGCCAATTCCTCATTCACTGGCTACTCCAGCCATCAAATCCCTGTCTCTCCACCTCAGCAAGAAGTATGTTGTGGGGGACCATGTCAAAGGCTTTACAGAAATCCACAGAGATGACTTGTGTAACTCTTTCCTTATCCATTGATGGAGTCATTCCACTGTAGAAAGCCACTAGGCTGAGCAGCCAGGACATTTCCTCAGTGAAGATCTGCTGTCTGTCCCGAATCACCTCCCAGTCTTCTATGTGCCTTAGCATACTGTATTGGGTTTGCACGGCCAGGTTTTGGTAGCATGGGTGCTACAGGGATGGCTTCTATCAGAAGCAGCCAGAAGCTTCTCCTAAGTCTGGCAGAGCCAGTGCTAAGGCTTGGCCAGTCAGAAGTGGTGGCAATGCTTCTATTAAATTTAAGAATGAAAAAAAAGGTTTTGTGCAGATATAGTTGCAACCAGAGAAGAGCGGTGTGAAAACATGTGAGAGGAACAACTCTGCGGACATCAAGGTCAGTGGAGAAGGAGAGGCAGGAGCTGGTCCAGGTGCCAGAGCTGAGGTTCCACTGCAGCCCATGGTGCAGCCCATGGTGAGGCAGCTGTGATCCCGCAGCCCATGGAGGTCCACAGGGATGCAGAGATCCCCTTATAGCTTCACCTTGGCCTTCCTCACCCCATCCCTGTACAAACAGACTCTGTTCCTATAGTCTTCCCAGGTTCCCTGCCCTTGCTTCTGCTGCCTATGCATTTACTTCTTTCCCTTTGACCGGCAGTTCCCTGCTTAGCCATTCCAGTCCCTTGTCATCCTTGCCTGATCACTTACACCTGGGGATAGAAAGATCTTATGCACTATGGAAGGCATCCAAAAATATCTGCCAGCTGTTTTCCTCCATTGTTCCTGACGTAAGTTTCCCAAGGGATTGATATTGACTAAGCCTTGAAGAGCTGGAAATTTGCTTTCCTAAAGCTCAGGGTCCTGACTTTACTCTTCGACTGACTCATATCCCTCTGGGCTGTGAATTCCATCAGTGTGTGATAACTGCAGCCCAGGCTGCCTCTAATCTTTATGTCACCAATTAGCTTACTTGCATGGATGACCTACAGGTCCAGAAATGCATCCCCTCTGGAAAGGCTTTCTACAGTCACAGGAGATATAACTGGTGCTATTTCTCTACTTTGCTTACCTGAAAAATACAATTATAAATAGTTGTTTCTTAAATCGTTTAATAATGCCAACAGGTGTGACCCTAAAAAAACCCCTGATGTGATTAGGGATTTATTAGGCACTAACATTTGTTGCCTATGTTTTCAAACACAACAGTATCCAGAACAGACATAAATAACTTTTTACACATTAATACAATTCCAATTGATTTTTTAAAACTGAAGTTCAACGACTGGAAAATTTTCAGTCTCTTTTGTCCTGTTTTTTTTGTCTATTCAGTCCTATTCACCAAAGCCACACATTTAGCAGGAAGAACAGAGGCACAAGGTCTATGTGTGTGTGTGGAGGCTTCAAATAAGTCTCCACTGGGCATTTTAATGTAACTTCTTGTCTTTGTGATCCATGACTGACACATCTCAAAGCCTTTACCTGGTAGGGACACCAGCAGTCTCTGTAGAAATGTAAAATATCAGGTTGTTTTACCAGCACATTATTCTTCAAATCTGTATGCTTCCAAACCTGTCTCTTTTCATTGCTATCTGTTTGGGTTTTCTTAATGCGTATGACAATTATAAATAAAAAATGCAATCGAAAGTACAGGACATTAATTTCCCAGGGGTTTCACTATCCAATAAGGCACTGCAAGAACTCACCCATAGGTCCTTCCTGTCTTATTAAATGGGACTATAAAGAATCTGTTAAATCTTTGCTTCTGTAAGATTTTATACAAGTTGGAAATGAGTCATGTATCAGATTTGTTAAAAATGGAATTTTATTTGTGAGGGCCTTTCAGGACCACAAAGCAGAGAGGAGTGCTGTAATAAAGGGCTTAACTTGGTCCTGGGAAGCCAACCTCTGGTAAATTTTTCATTTTAAATCACTAGGAAATGTATAGTTGACTGTAATCAGGCCAACTTTCTGTACATATATTTTTCAGTCTCAGAAATGGTTTTCCAATTGTTTGGCTTGGTTCTATCTCCATTAGACAGGATTTCATCTTGTCCTTCTTTGCTCAGGGCTTATATTCTCTTTGAATTTGCTTAAAGCTCATGATGAGTTGCTTTCCAATGCAGCTGGTCGAAGTGTCAATCCATGCAAAACAACAGCTGTGTTATGGAACTGGTATAAGATGCAATATCAAACATTAGCAGGAGGGGTGTGAAACCCAAAAAAGCAGGTGCAAAGGTGTTAGGTGTCAGAAGAGATTCTCAGAGGCCTTACTGCTGCAGGAGTTCTCATAAATGTTTTAATAGGTGAGGGGCTAAAGAAGGACATGGATCTATGTTCGGAAACAGGATTATGCAGTTAGGCACAGGAAAGCGTGTCAGTTGATCTCATTCTTGACACTGTGCTTCCAAAGCCTTCTAATTAATATAGCATCATTTTAAAACCACTTTGCTATCAGAGTCAGTCAGCAGCTAATAATAACAGTCCCCTTCACTGGAGATCTGACCCATGCTTACCTCCATGCTGTGGTACCATTGACCTTTCCTTTACCTTTCACATAAGTTCAATAAAAGTAATATCACCTTTCACAGTCTGAAATGTTTTTGTAATAGAGAATGACAGACAAGTAGTTTTACAGCATAAGGGAAGACTTAACAATGACCAAAGGGGCATAATGTGAACACTAAAATATGGGTATATTATTACAAAAAGCATGAATCTAAGTGTAAAACAATTCAGTGGTAGGAAAAAGTATTTGGTACTGTTCCAGCTTTGCTTTCTCTCAAAACAGTTCCAAATCTCTTTGAGAGCAAAATAGGCTTTGAAAATTCTGGTAATATATCCTCCATTCATCTGTGAGATAATCTGAGGCAGATTTTATATAGCTACTGAATAGAAGCAGAGAGCAGAACAAATACATAGCACTATCAGACTTGCATGTTTTGTCTTGCAGAAAAATGCCTCTGGAGCCAACATACACGGATTGATGAGAATCAAAAGGGAGTTATAGCTGAAGGGAGAGAAAAGCATGCTATTTATTTTTCCATAAAGTGCAGATAATGAGAGGTCTTATTTGTTCCATAAGAAGAATAAAGTTGGAGAGTATAATTGAAATTAAGGTGTTTAATTTATTATTGAATATATTCCTACCAGTTGTTAACTAATTACAGGTAGTTACCTCTTCACAGATCATCTCTTCACATATCAACTTTTCACAGCTGTAAAAAACACTTGGTAAGGCTGACTGTCATTTTTATTCATCATGATTGACCAGTGGGAAAGATATAAAGACAGAGATGGCCTGATCAGTTGAAAGTAGACATCATCCCAGGATTTTTTTTGTCTCGTATAGAACTCAGGTAAGATCTCTGCCTTACTAGTCCTGGGAAAAGAGCATAGAATTATACCCAATGTGACGTAGAAGAGATGTTGAATTTGTGAGGGAATTCAAAGAAGGATATGTCCCAGTGGTTCCTGCTTTACTTATTGAAGAGATGCCAGCTCACAAGCCTGGACTTCTGTCATTCTAAACTGCAGTACAAAGCCAGATGAGTTCAGGTTACGAAATGAAAGGCTGAAAAGTTCAGAACAAATACAAAAAATGGAGACATTCTTTGCTTGCTGCTTAGACTATCCATCTAATTCACTATTTTGACTTATCATAGAGCTGTTTAATACTGATGGAGTTTAGAAGGAGATGTGTAATTTTATGAATAATAAAAGCAAATATTATAGAAGTCAGGGAAAGGTTAAAACACAACTTTGTAAGAATAAGATTTCCAGACTTCTCTTATCTTTTACTTTGCAAAATCAACCTTGTATTTTTTTTTTTTTTCCTTCCAATCCAGTCTTTTTAATTGACATGTGCTTTATTAGATTCCCCATTACCTGCATTACTGTAGCCACATCAGACTGTTTCTTTCTGGACCAATCTGAGGTGATACTGGTAATCTTGGTCTGCCAAATTCTGTGACTCAAAATTTGAGATTCCACGTGCCAGTTTACATGTGCACTGTGGATGTTGGGTATATGTGAGCAGTGCTTGCCTGTGTGTAGAGTTTGTGTGAAGAATGTGCATGGCTATGTGGCAGAACTTCCCCTGCCTGTGTCTGGTTACACAACACGCAATTATATGGCTACTTGGCTGGGGAGTGTGTGCAGAGTGCTGTTGAGGGCTAGCTGCTGTGACTCCTGGCTTCAGTCATGGCAGGCAGCGTATGTGGGCTGCCATGCAGTCTTGAGGCTGTTATTTCATTTCGTCTGGAAATACAGAGTTGGTCAGTTGAAAGTTATGTCTGAATGGCGTGACTGTGGTGGCAGAGGGGCTACAAGTGTCTGGATCATGTATGGGCATCACCATTTCATGATTTGCTCTTCTTTTCTGCCCTTATGGTTTCTCTTTGAATACAGTCTTTTCATGAAGAGAAAAGGTTTAAGGAGGGGCCAGGCTACTTCAAACTGTTTTTAACATAGCTGAAATATTTTTCATTCTCAGATACAAAATGCTCTTTGAAATGGTGGTTAGAGGCAACAAAAGAGTTATCAGGATTAGAGGACCTAATGTGATGCTTCAGAACTGTAGAATGTTGGACTACATTTTTTCAAAAAAAAGGAAGAAATGAGGAGGGTCTAAAAATATAGGTCATCTTAAATCTCAATTAATTTCATTGCCATAACGGTCTTGATAGACTCGTTGTATTACACACCTGAAGTGGTTCTCAGCATCTCAAGACTAGAAACCAGGAAATCTGCATTATACTTTCTCTGATGTACTTTTTCACCTTGGTAAGTGGTATTCTGCCATTCTGTTTCTGTGCACTTTTCCCCATTTGCTTGTAGTGACTAATAATGGGATTGAAACAGCACAATAGAGAACTCTTACCATGTGTTTTTTACAGCATAGCATCACAGAGATTTATTTGCAGGTTTTTGTGCTCTGGTAATGATGATATCAGCACAGGAATAAACCCTAAATTGCAGATCTGCTTTACAAAAAATTCAACTTTTGGAAGTTTTGACATTTGAAATCTTAATAAGCAGTGTTATTCTACTGGAACACTGGTGAGATGTTTGTGCTATATTTTGAAGTTGAAAAAAATTTGAACTGTGCTTCTTTGGACTGTGACACGGAAATAGAGGTTTTCATTATTTGTATAAATGTCAGTTTCCTCAGAATTTTGCAAAGTTATTAAAAAATGTTGTTGTTGCAATTTCTAGAATCTTTGTGTAGAGGTTATATCGAGAGGTGCAAAGCTTTTTGGTCATGTTGCTCTTGTGAGGAACATTGTGAAGGAAAAATACGTAACAAATTACCAATTTCTCTCTCAATTGTTCTAATCTTTACCATTTTTCCTAATCTTGATTTAGGTCTTTTAGAACTACTGCAAACCAAAAATTTAATGAAAACATCAAAGTATTTCCATTCTGTTATTATCTATTGTTCATCTCTGGATCCCATATACTGCTATAATTTACCTTGAGAAAAATTAGGAATTATGGTGTTTTGTATGTAGTGTTTTATTTAGTGGGAAGTAATTTGGGGTTAATAATTGTATATCACATTACATATATATCCAACTATTTATTTGCTTTTTTGACCATTAATGCATAGTGAACACAAGACTTCCATGAAGTTACTTTTTTCATTTTTCCATATTTTCCCAGGTTTTAGTCAGTTTAAGAAATGTTCTTGCATTAGCTTGTACTTTTCTGTATTAGATTTTATTTGCAGTTGTGAAAATCTTGACAGCTTTAGATGCATGCTGTTAATAATAAATGTTACTCCTATGTATTTGTTCAGCAGTCATACTTTCTTTTGTTATATTCATGTTTTTATGTGCTCAAAGCATTATATAGGTATTTTTAAAATGTCATGGTCACAGAAAATATTATCTGATATTGCACATGATACACACAAATACGTCAAAGTTTTTTGTTTTACTATTAAAAAATTACTAGGGCTATATATGCCTCTAGCAGCAATATGCAGCTAAACAAAGACAAGTAGCTTGGACACAATCTGAAGGGAATTGAGTAGTAAAACATCTGTTTGTAAGCTACTTATAATGATATAGGGCATAGAAGTAAAAGTGTAAAATGTATCTGAGCTTATACTGTTTCAGTACCATGAAAACTGATTCTACACAATTAATCTTCTGAACAACTATGCTGGGACAGGCCAGATGACTGATTTTGTTAGGCATTTTTTCCTTGTTTAAGAGACACAGGACAATATTTAGCAATCCAAGGAGCATTATGGAGCAAGCCTTCAGCTGCATTCGTGGTTATATCTTCCTGAGGTACTCTGAGCCAATGGAAGAGGTCTTGATATAATTTAGACCTAGCAGCTTCCCAAAAATATAAGAGCCTCTTGACTACACTGAAGACCTGGCCAGATATATTCTATGCAGGCAATTTTTTTTTTTAAAGACTATTTCGGCAAGTGCTTCATTAGTGTGTAACAGAAAAAAAGCAATCAACCAATCAAACGACCAACCAAAAAAACCAGGAAAACTATAGTTTCAGGACTTTCCAGTAAAAAGCAGATGATGTTTGTAGGCTTGCTATGTTGTCATCGCTACCAAAGATCACATGGCTGAGTGGTATTACTGGAGGGCTGCTGTCCACAACCCGTTCTACATCCCTGTATATTTCACATTAGGGGAATTCTTCGACTAAAAGGCGAGCTTCATTGCAAGCTTTCTAAAGTATGTGTATGAATAAGTATTCAGTTTTATATTTATTGGACACCTAATAAGAACAACATAATTCAATGCCTTAAACTGCTTGGATGCACTAAGGTTGCTTGGTCACAGACTGGATGAAGCAGTGCAAAATAGCAATGAAGCACAAAGAACTGTAAGAATTCATAGCCTCATGCTCTTAATTGCACCAACAGTTTCTCAGAAAGCAGCCAGATATTTATTTGTACCAAAACCTGCCCACTGTACACAACATCTGTGCCGTTCCTTAGCTTTCTTGTGCAAGTCAGGAAAAGACCTCTTGCATATCTGATTATTTTACTGATATTAGCTTTATTTTCAATTGGCACATTTGTGTCAAAGAAAGACGTAAAACTTCCAAGAAATACTGTTGTAAAACAGGGAGAACAGAATCCTTTGGGAAGAGATGAGCTCAACATTTTTCCTGTTAGCTTTGTCACTACCTGAAAGAAAGTATATAAAAAGCCCATGTGTATCTAGCAGCACTATAAGAAAGCAAGGAAGAGGAAGGAGAGAAAATTTGCTATAATCCTGTCAAGCCACAAAGCAGTGACCTGTTGGGTTAAACTGTTGATAGTACTCTCAGTTGTAGGCTTGTGTACTATCAATGTCATACACATGTAGTCTGTGGAGTTGAAAGAAAAATTGTGATGATAATAATAATAATAATAACAATAATTTTAATGATGGACATTTTACAACAATATGCTCGACTAGATATTCTCTAATTCCAGACCAGACGTGTCACAGTGTGCAAAGTAGTCTTATCTTAATTGTGAATTTCCCAAATCTGGGGATTTTCTTTATGAAACTCCTGCTTCAAGAAAAGACAAATCCAGATCCAAGCTGCAAGGTTCTCCTGTTGGTAGACAATTTTTCAAAACTGCTCTAGTGCTCAGCACTACAGCAGTCAAGAATCCTGTGCATTTTGGTGAAGTTACTCTGTGTCACGACAAAAAGAATTTCTACCATTTCTGTTTGCAAAGTAAAAAACCCATAGAGATGCTTATTCTCGGTGTCATAAAGGCGGCTCACAAATTGCAAACCTTCTGACCTCTGCTGCTGAAGCAGGAATGTCTTTTTTGCCTTAACATTTTGTCATCCACTTAATTTATAAGCAAGCTGATTCCTGGCTGACATTTCATGAAAGTCTTTCTTCCAAGCTTACCAGACTATCTCTGCTCAATCTGGTGTAGAATGCAGATTGTTGTTGTTGCCCAGCCCCAATATATATAAGGTGAAATGATTTCATCATCAATCATCAAAATGGGGTGAATGTAACAAATTAGAACTACAGAACCACATTCTTTGTTTTATTTCTATGTTTTTCTCCCACAATTTTCATAATTATTTATTTTGCATCTATCAATATTGCATCATCACCTGGTTCTCTTCTGCTGATATTACCTCTTCAAGCATCCTTGATAATTTTTTCCTTTCAAGTGAACGGTTACTATTTTATCAATGTAAAACAAAAGAGCCAATGTATTATAATTCTTTATTTTAGCTGTCTTCTTTGTTTATAATATCTTCATTAAGTTCCTACAGAATAAAATTTCCATATCTTTTGGATGTTTTTCCCACACTCCATTTTGGAAAATAGTGATTTATTCTGCATTTCAGAATGAGCTCAAATGAGCATACTCAGTTTTTTGAACCAGAAGGGTAACTTCACATGGTGCGCGGTGTTGTCATGGCAAACCAGAATCATTGTACATGCTTAAATCATAATTAAGATGACACCATTTGAATAGCATTTCTTCAATTGCTATGCATCTAGAAGCAGAAATGAAAAAATGTTCTTGGCTATATCTCTATTCTGTTGTGAGAATGAGCAATATTGATCATCTCTTGGTGAAGGAACAGAATATATCTTTAAAGGGTCTTTTTATTGGTTTGAGGACACCTTGTCTCCAAACATCCTGGATAGGTCACTTAATGTCCATATGCTACTGACTTTGCTGTTCTTCCTCTTCAAATGGTTTTAATTAAAGCATATGAAGCTTACATTTCCAAAGTGAGCTACTGGACCTATTTAAGTTGATGAAAAATCTTTAATTGACTTTCAGTAGAGCCTAGTTTTCCCTTCTAATGTCCTTCATCTACAAGTTTTGGAAGTTTGAATATGAGACGACTTTATGATGGCGAAGTGCAATAATATATGCAGACTGTGTGTAGCTGCAGCATCAAAGCTATGAAAATTTAATGTAACTAATCAACATAAATTTATTTTTTGAGACAGAAGACTTGTTTTGGCTTTAGCCCAGGAAATCGTTAATTGGGTACCTAATTTCATACATGTGGCTCTTCTTTTGGCTTGGAACAACTCCTATACGTAGATTTAAACACAAAATCCACATTCTTAGGGATTTTAACTGTATGATGATAGTCCTGCCCTTATTGCTATGTAATTCTTCACTCACCTGTGAATGATCAATACATGATACTTTTATGAATATTGTACATGTTGCATGTATTGCATATATTTTGAGAATATTGAATAAAACTGATTTCCTCATTTTTTATAGAGATGGTGAAAGATACGCGCATACAAAAAGACTGCTTTAATAAGAAACAAAGTCCCTTTCAATGAACTTCTAATGCTTAGATCATCATAGCTATATTTACTCTATTTGACACTAAACTTTAGTTGTTTGGATGATGAAATGATGAACAGTGTAAGGGGACAATGTTAAACTTCCAAATAAACAGTTTGGCATAAGGATAACAGTTTTTTCTGGTGGATTAACTCTACAAAAGGTTTAGGATTTTAGCATTGCAAAATCAGAATGATATCATTGTGGTGAATACTTTCTTTCACTTACACTTCTTGCATATAGCTTACCAAGATGTCACGATCCAGACAGTGAGAAATGCCTCTGTCCTAATTAAGGTGCAAACAAGACCACATGCTGAAGTCAAAACCACACATTTTACTTAACAATCAATGTGAAGTAGAAAGAAAGAAATAGAAAAGGCAGAGGGGAGAGAGAGATCTATAAAGTAGAAGATAGTTGCCACGCGTCGATCCATTGGTGTCCCATTGGTCCTTCATCACCCTGGGCTTCTTGGTGGTGGGGTTCCCAAGGTCTTTCAAAACTCTTAACTATTTATACACTTTAGCAAACAAAGGAATTAATGCTCATTGGCTACACAGTTCTCTTATTCTGTTGGTTACATGATTCCCTCATGTCTAATGACAGTAAGTCCATATACTTAGTTTCTCTCTTCTTTTGAGTTGGTGGGCTTCTTGGGTTGGTGGTTGTGAGTTTGTGCTCTCGATTTTCCCTTGCCAGAATTACCCTTCACCTAGATGGAGACGATTTCAGCACAGTTGTTGAGTTGGCTTTCCTTGTGGCCCATAAATTCTGCATTCTTTGTGGTCATCATCAGTGATAGATTCTTCTCCCCAAGCTTTGGTAACCTCCCTCCTGAGATAACGCTCAGACAATAGCACCACCTTTATCTTATCTCAAGCTCCTGCTGTGGTGGCATAATTTACTGTCCAAGTTCCAGGTATCCACAGAGGCATATTCAGAGGGGCTTTGGTGGTTATGGATGCCTTCCATCCCATAGTTTGGGGTGATCTTTGTTTGACTGGCGGTAAGCACATGAGCAGTTGCTTCTTTACACAGTTTACCACAGAGAGAATTTTTGTCTGGATGCATTGTCCAGGATGTACTAGTCAGATATCACCTGCACCAGGCCTGGACTTTGTGCCATCCTGTCTCTTCATTCTGTACTTAGTGCCATCCTGTCTCTTCATTCTGTGCTTATCTCATGGCAAATTCCCTCTCCTTAACAGTGGCTTTAACAGTGTTTGAGACAGGCAACTGTACTCCTTAAGGCATTACACAAGATACCACTAAATGAACTGCCGTTTGATTCCATGTATATTTGAGCTTCAGAGCGTTTTTTCACAAAATACATGAAATTAGGTCTCTGTTTCTAAGCGGTTGGATTGACTGTTGAATGCCTTTGCCTCATCAAGTTTAAGAGTCCAGTTTGGCAGTCTGATGGTGAACTGGGCTATAAGTATATAACTATGTCTTCATGAAAGGTATCTTCTGCCTCTAAAGATTCTTGTACTAAGTTTCTGTAATTGGTGCTTTTATCCATGAATGTCAATGAGATTATAGAAGAGGTCACACTTACAGCTTGATGAAAGAAAAGATAGGCATTTGGTTTGAACTCACGATATCTAAGTAGGCAAACTATGCAGTTTGCTCCTAGGGTGTTTCTTGTCATATGTATCCTACTGTGTTTAGCAGGTTAATAATGAGTGTCAATCTATGGGAAACAACATGTGATAGCCAATGCTACTGAAGTCATACACATTTTCTTTGACTTCATAGAGTCTGAAATTTCTGGGCAAAAATGCATTTGTAATGCATAGATAGATGTTTCTAGGTTAATCCCTTCTGTGTCTTGTCATGCATTGACTTTGATGGGTTGCAGTTTCTGTTACTTACATGTCACTGAAAAATACGGTATTTTAAGACAATGTTACACCTTTTAATTTGTTGGTGTTAAGTAGCAGGCAGCTCATGGTAAAAAAGCATGCGACCTTATCCGTAAATCCCTTTCATAGCAAAAAAAGCAGAAGAAGCATAAAACCACACCCATTAATCAAATAATAATTCAGTCCAGGACATGGTGTCCTTTTCTTTCAACTGAAGGTTTAACTGCCAGAGAGAAAAAGAAGCTGTGGAGACCTACAATGTTATCTGGATTAATTCTATGAACAAAATTATGACGATAAGTAAAATGGTACAGTTTGTCAAAGAAAAATGACAAGAATGATTAAAGAAAAGTACCACACTAAGTCTGTCCAGGTAGCTAGACTATGAAATATGGCTATTTTTTTTTTTTATGGGACTTTCATAAAGCCTATATATTGATTGATTCAAAGTTGCATAATAAAGAAAATAGTAAAAATCAACATTAAGCAAAAATGAATGATAGCATAAAAATGATAAGGGAGCCATGCTTGTTTGAAGATGAAATGTTGTAAAAGGTGCAAAAATACATCAGTCCTTTAAGAAGAAATAAAATACAGAGTGTTTTCTTTAGAAAATATAATACACAGCTGCTATAATTTCCAATGCATCACCTGTCATAGGCATTTGTTGGTAACATATCATGAAGAGATTAAATTAAAAACTCCATTAGGTTTCAACATACTCCAGAAAATGGACAGCTTTGTTAAATATTGCCCTAAAACTACAAGTACTCAGGGCTTGCAGCATACACAATATAATCATGGCTCCGAATGTTTTGTGGCATGCTGAGCCAAAATTTGTTTTGATAGAATAGATGGTCTTATGTTTTGTTCGTACATTTTTATGGGAATACAAACTCCTGAAAATATATATTTTAATCTAACCAAATATTAAAGTATTAAACCAATCTATACACCATACTATTTGAAAAATGGAATAAACAACTATATTTCTTAAAAAAGATAATACTGCTATGTTAAGATTGCTTGCAATATTTAATTTAATAAAGCACTTTCAGGGAAGACTAGTTGCTCTTGTTGAAGAAATATAACTTTACAGTCTAATCTTAATGTTACCAAGTTGTTTCAGCATGACAGGTGACTGCACGTAAAAACAAAGTGTTTAGGAACTTGAATGAACAGTAAAGAAAATATATTTTAACAAATGTCTGCTACTCTGTGTTTAGAGATTGTGGCTTTTATTCTTTAGGGATGGTTTGAGAACATTTTGGGTGGCACTTAAGCCTGTGGAATATTATTTTAATTCTATACTTGCAAAATTTTTGGGAGGAGAGTTTGCTGAAAAACACGTATCAGCAGTTTTAGCAAGTTATCCTGAGTTTAAAGAAACTTGAAATATTTACTTGGGATTTGAAATTGTGAGGATAATTTGAAGCCACGAAGTAATTGCAGTACGAAGATAGTGCCAGATACTTTCTATACTATCCTGTTGCTACAATCTAGAAGAGTCACTGTGCTTTCCTAGTTCAAAGAGAGATTCTATTTCTCTGGAAAAAAGATTCAGTATCTGGAAAATTTACAGAATATGACTGAGTGTTCATTGCTAGCAGTCAGTCCCCAAAAGGACAAAATGGTTGGAAAGTAAGAAGTGTCAGAATAAAATATGTTTGCCTGCTCTGAATCTGTAGTGAGACATGTCCATGGTGATGACTCACCAGGGCTGTTTTAAGACAGTGGGGGGAGATTTTGAAATTATGCCTTTAACTTCAGGAACTCTGAACCTCTATTACGTTTTTGAAAGATAAACTTCATTGTGTATTTATTTGCAATAGGATAGCTTCAGTAAATCTTCCTGAAAATATTTCTCAAAATGATAAGATTTTGCAGCTGTATGAGGTTATAACTAGGAAAAAAAACCCAACAAAACAGCAAGCAAATAAAACCCACAAAACCCCAACCAAACAAGAAACCTACATCCCACAAACAACAACAGCCAAAAGCAACACCACCAAAAAGTCTCAAAAGAAACTGGCTCTGTCATAGCACCATGCTGTGAATGTGAGGATTTTAAATAGTAAGGGTCAAATTAAGATGAAAGTCTAGTAGTATTGCAGTAAAAAGGAGCTCAGATAGATAATATAAAAAAACCCCAGGTCCTAACTGGTAATAATTAAAAAGTCATTCTCAAGGATTCAGAATGTATTTTATTACTTTATAATTTTTTCATGTTTTATCCTTTGCACCTGTTCTGCTCACCTTGGAATTGGAAAATATGTTTGGTTGGGGTTTTTGTTTCCTATATTCTAAGATACCTTCAGGCAAAGGCCAAGGAAATATTTTTGCTACTTTTTCTTCTGTATCATGATCTGTAGACTTTGATTGTGACCGTGATTGATGATTAGAAGCTCAGAAATACAATTTTGATTCCAAAATACATTCTTGGTTAACATTTATAGTCCTTTGACATTCACTTTAGCTAGCTGCATGGTTTTATGAACACTGGTAGAGTTCATAATTGATTCAGTACACAGAGAGCTCTATACAGTACATTAATTTCTTTAACAGGTATATTTTACATTTGTAGTTAAACTTCACTGCACTAAGTGTTTATTACTTAAAAATAGAATTCCTTTGAAAGGAATTCCAATAAAAATATCTGGTGTACTTTATTATATATTTAGTTTGCAGTACGAAAGATGTATTTTTAAAGATCTTTGAAAAATATTGGACCAAATTTTCTGTTGGCTTAAATTGATAGTTGAATATTCTAATCATGTGCTAGTATTACACTCTCAGTGCATAGTAGAGTTACAGCAAAGGGAAGCTATGTAATTTTGACAGGGGTTATCAAATCTCTGATTTTGCGAATGGTAACTTCATATCTATTAGTTATAAAAATTGTGTTTTGTCACCTCAGAACCAAGTAATTTTCTGGTTCCAGACTTGTCATCTAAACCTATAGGGTTTTAAAGAATAAAAATTTCATTCAATCCCCTGATCCATTAGAAAGGTGATGAACAATTTGGGAGGTAGGTATTTCTGAATTCCTTTTTCTATAAAATGATGACTAAGACATAAGACTGGCAAAATGGTTGAGTAAAAAAAAAAGAATTCTTATCTTTCTAAGTGCTTTTAGAGGAATAAAAATGGTTGATGAATGAAATGTCTTCTTGTATTTGCAAAAAGTAACTAAAATAAAGCACTGCTTCTTTCTAGCTAAGTAACCTGAAACAACTCACATTTGTGGATGTGTCAGCAAACAAGTTCCATTCTATTCCAATTTGTGTACTCCGGATGTCTAATTTGCAGTGGTTGGATATTAGCAGCAACAGCCTGAAAGATCTCCCAGAAGACATAGACAGGTAGTTTATGTTTTAATTCAATGACAGGTATAGGAACTCTTAGGTGAATTTGGAAAGTAACAAGCTTCCAAGGGACACCGTTGATGGAAAGTCACATTTGGAAATGTATCACATATTTTTGCATGTAAACATTCCCCTTATTATTGATGGACTGGGTCTAAGAACAAAAACTAATTTTTCTAGCTCATTGATGGCAGTCAGTCAACTAAATACATTTTCTGCTGCTTTCATAATAATTAGTCATTATATCTGGACATTTTTTTTTGGGCAGTTCACCAGGTATGCTCTGCCCCAGTTCCAGCAAAGGGGACTCACTGTATGGATCTGGCAACAGTAACTCTCTGGAGGGTAGATGGGGAGGAGGAAAAGATGAACTAAAGCATTTTTAAGTTACTTAAAGAGCCTGATAAACTTCGTTAGTAAAGAAGAAAAATATTGGTAAGATTCAAAAACCCCATTGACAATCCTCCCCTAAATGGATATATGCACAAATACTCACTCTCCCAGTTTAGATAACCACTAGAACTAGTTTTGGAAAAAATCACGCTGATCCTTTTTACAGGACTTGCTAGCCTGAGAAAGCACTTTTCTTATCCCTGANACCTAGCCTTAAGTGAAAAAACTCAAACATATTAACTAAATTTTGTTAAAAAAATATTCTGGATTATTTATTGATCTGGGAATAGAAATCCCTGAGGCAGAAGAAACTGCACAGAAAACTCACTCAGTCTTAACTTTCACAAGGCCTTTTTTGCTAGGCAAAAAGACTTTTCTGGGACATTGTGTAATCACAGATTATTCTGACAGCAATGCTGAAGTCTTAACTTGTGTTAGTAATTCTCATGCTTTAGCTACAAACAACATAAACTTGCCATTTCTTCCCAAGGTATCTGACCAGAGATTCAACTAACTTCAAAGAATTTCTAAGAGGATATTTTTCTTTTATGGAAGGATACCCTCTCAACTTAAAGAACTTTTTTTCCGTATAACCTATATTCCTGTAGCTTCAAATTATTCCCTTTCTACTTTTCATCTTCTCTATTTTGTACTGAGTTGCTAGACTTGATGCTAGAATATCATAATCAGACACCACAAAATAAGGTTTTCTTTGTTTGACTTCGGGCTCGTGCACTCAGAAGACTAGAAAACATCAGGATAACCCCCGCATCAGTAAACTAATACTCTTATTCAGACTCATGATTTCAATGCCTATGGTGTCAAAGAACCTCAATGAATTATCATTGTCTGTAATACCATTACAATAGTCTGTGATTAATAAAGATGAGTGGACAGTAAACTGAAACCTTACTTAATATTTTTCCCTGAATTCAAACAGACCACATGGGCCTGATAAGCATAGCCTGCAAAAATGTTTTAGGAATGGACCCTTCCAGTGAAATAAGACAAATTTGTTTCATCAATTTGCTGTGCTTTTTGTCATCTACCTAATCCAAGGAATAAAGGCACAGACACAAATTTCTATTGCACCAGGAAAAACCAGGGGAAATAAAGCAAAAGTTTCTCCACAAAACACTGTCATTAAATTGATTTCATTGGGACAATTTGCAAGCGCCTTATGACTGGGAGCTGGTCCTTCTCTTGCTCCCCACAGTACTAATTACTACTGAAAAACAATAGATAGGGGTGTACTGCCTACCACAGACATACCTGGTTCATAGAAACCAGCATACAGGCAAAGGCATGAGCAGGTGACCTGTATTTTTCATTAGTTGCCCAATGCACAGGGTGAGCCTTTATATCATGTTTTGTCAACATCTTCTGTATGAAGGCACAGTAAATTTTGCAGCCTTTTATCTTGAGCATGCTTCTATTACTTGTCAGAGGTATGCTATTAATACTATAATGCTGAACCATTACTGGAGATTTCCATTAAAGTTGATGAGATTTTGTGAGAGTAGGGTTTGAGTGACTTTTTAAGAAGTGAAAGATGTTGCATGAAATTGCTCCTATTATACAGAAGATTAAGTCAGTATTACTATCTTGAATAGATGCCCCTGTTTGAAATAAATATTTTAAATCATCTCTATCTTTTACATCTTTACAGGTTAGATGAACTGCAGACACTTCTTCTACAGAAAAACAAGCTGACTTATCTTCCACGAGCTCTCGTCAATATGCCAAAGCTCAGTTTGCTAGTTGTCAGTGGTGATGACTTGGTTGAGATACCCACAGCCATCTGTGAGTCAACCACAGGTTTAAAGTAAGTAAAAGTGAGAGAGAAAGGGAAATATTCTTAAGAAGACAAGGTAAGATACACCCAGGAGAAATGCTTTCACAAGCATCAGTTTCTACACATTCTGACCCAATTTATATCAGAGTGGTAAAGGAGGCATTAAAAAGATTGGAAATTACAGAGGGTCTGCAGTTTTATGATTTTCATCTACCCACATTGTGCATCTGTATGTCTGAACTGCTATTTCTGGGTAGACTGGGTTATAATAGCTCTGACCCTGGAGTTGCAAAACCGTGCTTCAGAGTGGGACTAGTAACCTGGAAGCTCAGTGCTGACAAAAACATCTTGCTGGGAGACAGGGAGACATGGCTAGTAAAATGTTAAGTAAGGTCACATGAGTTTAGTTGTTCTTTGCTGTGAAACATCACCTTACTGCTGCATGCAGGATAGGACTAAAAGGCCTTTTAGTCTGCAATTACAGAGATCATGCAGTTCTGCAGGCAATGCTCATGTTTTCAATTATGGAACCATTTCAGACTCTATACTGGGCCTGGCTGGGAGTGGAGCTAGCTCTGGATGGAATTAACTTTCCTCACAGCCATCCTCTCTTAGAGCTGTTCCTCACACTGGTAGCTAAAAAGGTGTTGATAACACATCAGTGGTTTTAGCAATTGCCGAGCAGGGGTGGCACAGCATCACGGCTGTCTCTCCAACCCTCCCCTGAGAAAGCACTGTAGTCTGAGGGTGTGCCAGAGGTCAGGAGGGGATACAGCCAGAATAGTTGACCCCAGTTGACCAAAGGGATATTCCATATCACATGGTGTCATGCTCAGCATATAAAGCTAAGAGAAAGGAGAGGGAAGGTGGATCGTGTCATTGAAGTTTTTGTCTTCCAAGGAAACCAACTACATATGCTGAGTCTCTGCCTCCCAGGAAGTAGACAGACATCACCTGTTGAGAAGTAGGGAGTAATTTTTTTGCTTTGCTTTGCTTTTCTTCTATGCATAGGTTTTACTTTTCTCATTAAGCTTATGTACAATTTTTTCATCTGCTATTCCCCCTCGTCTAGTTGAGGAGAGGGGCAGAGAGAGTTGCTTGGTGGGCACCTGGCCAGCCAAAGTCAGCTGACCACAAACTCAGAGCAATTAGTGAGATTTTTAGAAAGCCTTATGATTTGTTGGAACATTTGTTCTTCTGAAAGTAACAATTTTTTTTTCTTCTTAGAGTGAAAATCAGAGATTTTCAGAATGCTATACACTTAACTGCACATTATATGTTGTTTACGTAACCACCTAGTTTTTCACCTGCAAAGTGTAGCTTTAGGGAGTTTGCAATTACAAAGTAATGCATGCCCTGTCATGTATTGTAAAAGAGAAGTAATGTAACAACAACCAAAAAATGGAGGTACATATTGCCATCTAAGTGATACTGGCAAAATTCCAGATTGCTAGGCAATATTATTAGGATGAAGTTCATATTGCTCATTAACAGATGGGAAATTACAGTGTAGTGTACATTTCTTCATTTTCATTCAGAAGTTCCATAATAAAGAAATATACCTGTTATTGCAAAGAATGATTTATGTAGATAGATGGAAAAAGAGAAATCTAATAATTTTTATATGGAAAGTGGATTATAAAGAAAGTTCCATTTGAAATCCGTATTTCTAATAATAGATGTATCCTAACAATGCCATAATGCAAAATTGAGCTAGTGTTCTCCACATTTCTCCTTCTGGCTCTGGTAGCAATTTCTAAAATGTCATTCATTATGGCTAGTGATGCTCAGCTGCCTGTACATATATTCTTGTGTTAACCTCTCTCTAGATTTATAAGTCTCAAGGACAGTCCAGTTGAAAAGATTGTCTGTGAAGACACTGAAGAAATTGTAGAAAATGAACGTGAACGTGAGCAATTTGAGAAAGAGTTTATGAAAGCATACATTGAAGACCTAAGGGAAAGGGGTATGTGTTAATTTGTAGTAAGCTTCCCGCTATCATGGATATAAATGCAGGCATGCATTGTAAACATTCATTTTTAGGAGGACAAGCAATATATCCTTAAACTCTAATTGTCTTTTATGGTATTAAATAAGGCTAATAGTGAAAATGCCAAATGGGTTTTGTTAAAAGTTTGGACCCTAACTAAGACCCTTGATATTGAACAAATGTATACAAAATTAATTGTATTTGTATATGCCTTAAGCTTAATTGATTGATGATGTACACAAAGATTATTCTCAGTATCTAGATTTATTTATTTCTCTTGGGTTAATATTAGTGATTTTGAATTCCTGAAGAAGTGCTTCTCCTCTTCAAAAAGAAACCCAATGTATATATGAAAGGCTCTTTGTATTGGTAGAATATACTTTGACAATATTATGTGTTTCAAGGTACTATTTAACCACTGCAAAATTATAGTAAAATACCTGTTTTTATCTCTATTACATATCACCTGAAACTTTACATATTACTTCACTTTGCTACTGTGTTTTATATTTACCATCATTAAGAAACCCTTGCTCTCTTGAGTGTTCTTTAATAAAATTTGTTAGAAAACAAGGGGAAAGTTTCTTGTGAGACAGAATACCCCATAGGTTCATTTTAATTCCTTTAATAGTTTGTGTGTAGAAGGGACTTTTTGTGGAATGAATCTTACTTCTAGCTGTTCATTCCTTGCATTTAATTTAAGTGGTCTATATAGCAGTCATACAAAACCTGTTAAAAGAAATATAAAGAAAGGCCACAGGATGTGGCTTCAGAATACTTTTCATGTTCTCATGCCGGACTTTTGTTCCTTAATGTCTATAAGCTGTGCAGATGAGTATTCATTCTGTCTATTTCTAAATTGAAGTCTGCTATAAAGGTGACAATGGTAACAATGGTGGTTAAAATGGAGAGAAAAAAAGAATGGAGGAAAAGCTAAGGTCATAATTTGGTTTTAGAGACAGTCATAAAATATGCAGTGATGGAGTTGTATCTACATTCTTGTGAAATATGGAAGTCTGTCAAGCTACCTGCAACCTGTATTTGGCCCTAACAAGAATAGGCCAGCTTTATGGTCTTCTGGGGCAAAGCAGCTCAGGGATACACTTTTCTGGCTTCCTAGACAGAACTTACCTCTCTACTTTTTATGAGAAGTTTGGATCATGAATCACTTTTGTATTTCCTGCTTCTGAAATTTTGTGCTATAGATAATGCCAATACCTGCTCTTGAAAAACAGACTGGAGAAGGAATATCTTCTGTAAAATATGAGCCAGCAGAATTTCTGAAAGATAGCTCAGAGATCATTTGTAGAGTACCTTTGAAATAAGACCAAACACAGCTGTTTCTAGCTAAGGGCTCCATTTATTTGTGCTGGATTACATAACTAAAGTCTGAGATTTATTTCTTTTTCTCTTTTTGCAGAGTCTACTCCCTCCTACACTACGAAAGTAATGCTCAGTCTCCAGCTCTGAAGATTAAAAATCTCTAGATCTCTACTGAATATCTGAATAACTCTTTTTTTTATCCACCTGAATAGTAAACACAGGAAAATACAGATGGCCAGAATGACATCAAAATCATATTGAATTATTTATTTGTTTCTGTAGTCTTTTCAGGTGACTACAGATAAAACAAGGAGGAGTGGAACCTTCATAACATGCTGTTTCACATTTTAAGTCAACATATTTATTTTCAAGTTCACAGAAACAGCCACTAATTTGCATGTAGATGTGCTGAAAGTAGATGTTCACTGTAACAAAGTACACGCAGGCACAGATGAAGAATGAAGACCTTATATGTTGTAGTTGAAACAGTAAAACACAAAGCATGATCTTAAGAAGAGATTTGATTTTATAAAAGGGGATTAACTGATTTAGAAAATAAATGTTGTTTTCTTAAGACCAAATACACATTTAGTTATTTACAATATTCAAATGAGAACACACTTGTAGTCTGCATTTACATTCTGTTCTGCAAGAAAATTATCCTCTTTGGGATTTTCAGTTTAGATAAGTTTCAACAACTTTACATATAGAAACTGTAGCAGTTTTCCTGTTTTTTTAAAACATGTTATAAGCTTTTACCTGTTTGCAAATTCAAGTACTAATGTGATCGAAATTTCTGTGCTAAGCAGTCTTATAGTATAGTAGTTTACTAAGTAAGATTTTAAAGCTCGAAGCGGTGTCAGCTAATACTATCAGCAAAATGATGATACAGGTCTTCTACTAATGGTTTCAGATCACAGGATTTTGTGGATATTTATTGGAATTTTCCAAGTTGTGTAAGAATGAGTTTGCGGGTAAAACATTACTTTGCTTGCTATTTAATAATCTGTTTATATACAATTATTTAAGTGTATATAGAGTAGAGTTTCAGAAACCTAGTTTTACATGTGCTTTTAATTTAATAAAGCAATCTTTTCAATCTAAAAAGACTTGAGACTTTGAGAATTCAGACTCAGACTAGACTCAATTTATAAGTAGTCTTATTTAAAAAGCAAAGCAATGGAGGATGTGTTCCTCAGGCTTCCATATAGAAAAAATAAATTAGCTGTTTTCTTTTATTTTTAATATTCTAGCATTCAATCTGTTAAAAGAAAACAATTTTTAAATAGTTGGTGTGTTATTTATTCCACTCATACTCTTCTGCAGTTATATTATTATCAAAATGAAACTCACTCAAGTTGGTCTCTAGGTGTTAATGCAGACTTTAAGCAAGTTCTGATCAAGAGGAAATTTAAAAAAATAAGAACAATTGACATTGATCTGACGCAGAATAATAGAAGACAATTTTTTAATTATTATGAAGAAATTGAAATAGGATAAAATAGTGTCAAAGTGGGCTTAGAGAAATTAGGCTATGTGAAACTATCCTACCAAACTTTCTTTTATTGAAATTACAAATTTAGTTGATTAAGTACTGATGTTGATGTAATAAACTTCTGTAAGACATCTGTTCTGATATTGCTTGATATTCTATTTCTAGAATTCTGTCATAGTCTAATATGATCCACTGAAAATTACAGGAATGGAAATCACCAAGTCTGTGCTTATAGAATGGAGTTGCAACTACAAAAAACTAGGGATGCAAACATAGTTAACAAAACAAAAGTGCCGGTGCTAATTCTACTATCAGCCGTCTTGGATATATAAACAGAAAGTACTTGAATAGAGAAGTCGTATTAGTACTTAGCATTGCTGTTAATCTTACAGATTAACAGCAATGTTAATCTGTTCACAGATAAGAGTTCTACAAATAATCCAGGAGACAGTCAGAAACAAAAAAATAGCATAAGTAAAATCCATGCATTTTTAAGTTCATTGAACAGCATTGTTCACAAGTTCATTTGCTTGTCAATATTTGTAAATGCAAGATCACTGCCTAGAGGCAGGATTTTTTAATACAGAAGACAAACATAAGACAGAAGACTAAAACTTGAATTCACATATCTGAGTTAGAAACAAAAGGTCTGTTTTCCCATAAAAGTAACCATGGGATGACTTATAAAACACAAATTCTCAATCACCAGTAATCTTTAAGTTCAGGTTAACACTTTCCTAAAAAAAATCTGTAACAATTAAGTAATGGAAAATGAAAGGTCAGTAGTATACAGGGAGTCCAAGTAGTGTTCTCCAACTTGACTTTAGACATCTGTGAATCCAGTTTTCATGGAATCATAGATTCCATTTCAACTGGAAGGTCTACCCTATTTCAGTTTGAAACTGTTACCCTTTGTCCAGTCACTAAAAACCCTGCTAAAAAGTCTTTCTCTGACTTCCTCATAAGCCTATTTATATTGAATAGCTGCAATAAGACCTTTCTTCTCCAGGCTGGACAACCTCAACTCTCTCAGCCTTTCCTTGAAGGAGAGGTGCTTCAGCTCTCTGATCATTTTTGTGGCCCTCCTCTGGATCTNCACAAGTTCATTTGCTTGTCAATATTTGTAAATGCAAGATCACTGCCTAGAGGCAGGATTTTTTAATACAGAAGACAAACATAAGACAGAAGACTAAAACTTGAATTCACATATCTGAGTTAGAAACAAAAGGTCTGTTTTCCCATAAAAGTAACCATGGGATGACTTATAAAACACAAATTCTCAATCACCAGTAATCTTTAAGTTCAGGTTAACACTTTCCTAAAAAAAATCTGTAACAATTAAGTAATGGAAAATGAAAGGTCAGTAGTATACAGGGAGTCCAAGTAGTGTTCTCCAACTTGACTTTAGACATCTGTGAATCCAGTTTTCATGGAATCATAGATTCCATTTCAACTGGAAGGGACATTCAAAAATCATCTATCCCAAACCCTCTCTCATACACATGGACATCTTTTATTAGATCAGGTTTTTCAAAGCCCAGTCCAAGCTGACCATGAACACTTCCCATGATGGAGCACCCACAACATTCAGTGACTCACCAACCTTGCCATAAAGAATTTCTTCGTTAGATCCAATCTAAAANTCACCTCCCTTGACCTGCTGGCCTTTGCTGCTTTTATTGCAGGATAGGGCTGGTTTTCTGGGCTGTGAGAACACGTAACCAGCTCATGGTCTATTTTTCATCCACTAGTATGAAAGGCCTCCACAGGGCTGAGAGCTTTTATTTCTAGGTCTTGCAGAACATTACTTCCTCAAATGTTATCCATAAAAAAGATTATTTTTGTCACAGAATTTGTTATGTACCTTTGTTTAAGGGGAAGATGGTGTACAACAGTCTCAATTACACCTAAGACACGCAGTGGGTAATGCCAGCTGCCAGCTATTACTGAAAGTACTAATTTCGGCATAATTTCATATGTCCTTTACAGGAAAAATACTCTAAGAACATACTTATCATATGATGTTAAATATAATTTTATTAGTGACCTTCGTTGCAGTAAAAAAATATGCATGTCAAAAGGCACCTCATTTTGAATTAGATCAAATTGTATTGCTTTTCTACCTAACCTGTTTTACTAGCAATTATAATTTAAACTATTATCTTTCCTCAGAAAACAACACTACCAAAGAGAATGCTGTTATTGGCATGGTTAATACTTTTTCAATTTTTGAAAGTGAATAATTTTATGAATGACAGGAATTTTATGTACAATGGCAGCTTATGTTATTTACAAGCTTCTGATGTCAGGTACTTAGATACCTTAAGGAAAACAATGTGGTTTTACTTTCGCACTGCATTTTCTACAGCTGCCAAATACTACACTTTCTAAAACTCAATACTTTGTTCTACTTTACAAGTAGCTGCTATTTCAAAGCAGCAAGTCTGGGAGGAATTGAAATGTAGCTTCTAGAATACTCATTGGCTCAACGTGCAAAAGTAAATCAGATAACCACACTTAATTTTGTTTCTTTTCCTTGTTCTGTATTGTGGCCTTGTTTCTAAGGACAGCATATTATAAACTAGGAAGAAAAACTTATAGGGATAGCAAATAAACTCATACTTAATTATTAATGAATGCCTAGGAATAATATAGTCTTGCATTAGATACTGGCTTAGTTTACAGTTAACACTGGAAAATATATTCTTTTTTTTCCCCTCCTTGAGCATTTATGCAACATCAGAACTGTTTTACTGTTTATTTTCTGCAAAGGGACCACCAAGCAAAATGAAAAGTGGAAAAGGTCTTTTCTTGATGATGTAGCCCCTAGGTCCTAGTTTGTGGAAGATTTCATAGAATCATAGAATGGCTTGGGTTAGAAGAGGCCTTGTAGATCACCTGGTTTCACCTCCCCCTGCCACAGGTAAGGACAACTTCCACTTGACCTGTTTGCTAAAAGCCCTATCCAACCTGGCATTGAACACTTTTGGAAACAGGCATCCACAACTTCTCTGTTTCAGTGACTCATCACTCTCTGAGTAAAGAATTTCTTCTAATGTTTAATTTAATTCTAATATAAATTTTAAATGGTTCCCCATTTGACCTAAATCTATCAGATTGCATATAAAGTAGTTCCTCTTCTTTTAAGTCCTGTTAAGGTTTTGCAAGGCTGCCATAAGATCTCACCAAAGTCTTCTATTCTCCAGGCTGCACAACCCCAGCTGTCTCAGCCTGTCTTTATAGAAGACAACCCTCTGCTTGTGTTTATGGCCCTCCCAACAGGTCCACATCTTTCTTGTGCTGACGACCCCAAAGCTGGATGCAGCACTCCATGTGGGGTCTCACAAGGACAGGGCAGAGGGAGAGAATCACCTCCTTCAACCTGCTGTACATGCTTCTTTTGATGCAGCTCAGGACCCAGTTGGTTTTTCTAGGCTGTGAGTTCACAGTATTGACTTATGTCCAGCTTTTCACCCACAAGAACTCCCAAGTCCTCCTCAGGATTGCTCTCAATGACTTCTCCACCTGTGTTCATGTCTGGGATTGCCCTGACCCAGGTACATCACCTTGCACTTGGCCCTGTTGAATCTCATGAGGTTCTCATGGGCACATTTCTCAAGATTGTCCAGGTCCTCGTGGATGACATCCCATTCTTCAGGTGTGTCAACAATACTGCTCATCTTTGTTTCATCTGCAAAGTTGCTGAGGGAGAACTTGACCTCACTGTCTGTGTCATTGAGGAAGACATTGAGGAAGACCAGTGGTCCCAAGACAGAGCCCTGAGGAACATAATTTGTCATCAGCTCCACCTGAACATTGACTTCCACTCCCTAGATGTGTCCCTCCAGCCAATTCCTTACCTAACAAATAGTCCACCCTTCAAATCCATGTCCAATTTGAAGACAACCCATCTTCAATTTGGAGACAAGGATGTTGTGTAGAACAGTGTCAGAGGCCACACAAAAGTCTAGATAGATGACACTGGTCAGTCTTTGCTTGTCAACTATTGCAGTTGCTCCATCACAGACAGCCACCCGTTTGGTGAGGCACATTTTGCCCTTACTATTGTGGTTACAGAAAAAAAATGGTGTAGTTTCTAGGACTGTTAAATTCCATACCACCCACATTATTGTGGGGTCTTGGTTCAGCTGGGGCCAGAAGCAGAAGGGTTACCATCTTTAGTTGGGCTTGAGAGAGGGGATGTGGAGGTTCTAGGGTCAGCCCAGTTTATCCAACCCCCCTCTGCTACTGGCAGTCCCTGTGCTGCCTGCCTCAGATCACCTCCTTGTCTTTTATGTGCCTTAAAACATTTTCTTCGAGGATCTGCTGCATGATCTTTGCAGACACAGAGGTGAGACTCCCCAGTCTGCAGTTCCCTGTGTCTCCTTTTCTCCCCTTTTTAAAAATAGGAGTGATATTTTGTTTTTTCCAGTCATTGGAGAATTTACCTGGTCACTATGACTCTTCAAATAGGATGGAGAAGTGCTTGGCAACAACACCACCCCTCAGGACCCTGGTTGCATGTCATCAGGTCCTGTAAACTTGTGGTTATTCAGCTCCATCAAGTGGTTTCAAGCCTGCTTTTCACTGACAGTGGGAGGGAACTCAGCTCCCACATCCCACCTAGATATTCAAGGACTTGAGAGACATGGGATGGCTGGTGGTCAGCGAAGATTGAAGCAAAGAGCTTGTTAAGCGATCCATCCTTCTCCATATCTGTTGATAGCAGATTTCCCTTCTCATCTGCCAGGGATGGGAGTACACTCTCCTTGGAATTTATTTTCTGACCTACGTACTTATAGAATCCCTTCTTGTTATTCTTCACATCCCTTTTCAAGTCTCATCCATCTGTGTCTTAGCTCTTCTGACCCCATCCCTATGCATCCGAACTCTATTCCTGTACTCCCCCTAGGTCACTTGTTCTTTCTTCCTGTGGCTATGCATTAACCTCTTTCTCCTCAGTTTGAGGAGCAAATCTTTGCTGAGACATGTCAGTTTTCAGCCTGCCTTACTTGATTTCCAATACACTGTGATGGAGACCTCTTGTGATTTAAGATAAAAGTCCTTAAAGAGATGCCAGCTCTTGTCAGCCCCTCTATCCCTAAGAACAGTTTTCCAGGGGATATCATCTACTAATTTCTTGAAGAACTGGAATTCAGTTTTCCAAAGTTCACGGTCCTGATTCTTTGCCAGGCCCATGTTTCTTGAGACCATGAACTCAGGGCATAGTTACTCATCCGCGCTGGTGAGCACTAGATCCAGTAATGCTTCTCCTCTGGTTGATTTGTTCAGTGTCTGGACCAGGAATTTGTCCTTGATGTAGTCCAGTAGCCTCCTGGTTTACCTACAGACATCTGCATTACTTACCCAACATATGTCTGGGTGGTTGAAATTCCCCACTAGGATGGGAGCCTGTGAGCATGATGATCCTGGCACTGAAGCAAGAGGCCTCATCAGCAGCTCCGTCTGATCAGGCGGCCTGTAACAGGCCCCAATCACACGGTGTCCTTTGTCGGTTGTCTTTGATTTACACTCACAGGCTCTCAACCTCTTTGTGGCTGTTTCTCATAGGCAGCTCTTCACAATCAATCACTTCCTAACACCCATCCTCTCTCTTCTGAAAATCTTGTAGCCCTGGATTGCAGTCCTCCTCTTGTGGGACTTGTCCCACCATCTTTCCGTGAGAGCAATTAGGTCACAGATTTCTAATTGCATCATGTTTTCCACCTTGTCTTGTTTGTTACCCATGCTGCACGCAGTTGTGTAGAGGCACTTCATCTGGGCTGGAGATCTCTTCACCTTCTGGGAGAATTCTTCCCTAATTCCTTGGTGATGATTGACAGGAATTTCCTTGTTGCTTCCTAGAAGTGCTGTTGTTTCCTGGTTCCTCTCTGACATTTGGAAATGTACCCCCTTCCCTTGCTGAGTATGCTTTAAAACTCTGGTAAGAATTCCAGCCAGTTTCCTTCCCAGAACACGCTCACCCCACCGAGTCAGATGAGCCGCACCGACTGTCAGCTGTTTCTCAAAGGTGCATCATAGATCATAGAACCCAAAACCCTGAGCGTGGCACCAGCCATGCAGTCAACCATTCTCCTGATCCATTCATCTTCTTTCTGGGACCCCAGTCTCCAGCTAGGGGTATAGAGAACACTACCCATGGTTCTGATCCCTTCAAAATCTTTCTGAAGGACATGAAACCCTTTTTGATACCTTGCAAACTCCTTGTTGCAGCCTAATTTGACCCTCTGTGAAAGAGCAGGAGTGCACGATAGTGCTCTGGTTTTACCAGGTGTGGCAGCCTCTTTGAGACATTGCAAATGTAACCCCCCAATAGACAGCAAACCTCTCTAGAGAGGTCCAGACGGCAAATGGGTGCTTCAGTGACTCTCAGTGAGAAGTCAGCAATTATTAGCAACGTTCGTGCTTTTTTGGTGTCACTCTTTCCGCACAGATTAGCTCCTGCTTCATAATGAGTGGGAAGAGGTTGGAAAATCAGGGTGTTTTCCCCTGATTTTGAGACCTCATTTGAACTGGTCCTAATAAATAGAACTGTAACTCAGCATAACTCTGGTTATGTACTTCTAAAGTAGCTACTATACACTGAGGAATTCAGGAGAAGTCTTCTCTCTTTTCAATAGCTGAATCTGCTACTTGGGCTGATTCCAGCTGTGACTACATTCTCTACTACAGCTTGCTCTCTTCTTCACTTCACTGGTCCATTAACAGCTGTGGTATTGCTGAGTGTAAATAGGCGATTCACATGGTGTTTTCATTATCTGCTGGCTGTCATTAATATGAAAGGATCATTACGGTCTCTTACTGCTCCATGGAACTTTCTGTTTTCTTGTTGCCAGCTGTAACAAAACTACTTGAGGATCCGCAAAATCTTAGTAAAGATGCTTTTTACATCTGAAATGCAATTATATCTTAAACATATTGCCTTGGCTATGTTCAGAGTTTCTATTTTTTATTAATGCTTCCAGCCTTTTCCTAAAATCAACAGTGACATTTATAAAGTAATTAAATTAGCTGTCAAATCCTGGTGAACAGACCTGCAAAGAAGCGTTATCAGCTTAGAGAACTGAAAATCAGTTTTAGTCTATACAAGAACAATATTTGAGTTCAAATTTACATACACAACATTGCATTTTCTTTTCCATTTGTTACATAGGTCCAGACAATTTGAGGCACTGGCAGCCTTTGAGCCTGCGTATTATGTAATGATATAAAATAATACATTTGCAAAAACCAATTTGTTATACTGCAGGGCTCTAAGTTGATAAAATGCTATTCAGTGTTTCATTCTTATTCTGTGTTTGTTGATTTAGAAACTGTAATGATCTGTCACCTGTGGCATCTATACAACTTTCTGTCAAGATAAATATTTGAAAATAAGTTGATCCCAAGGTTGTGGTGTTGCCTGGCCCCAGAGAATTAGAGAAGGTCATCTGTTTGCTCTTAGGGCATTCAGAGAAGGTGAGTTAAGTGGTCACATACTGGCAACTGCAGGAACCACTACTGGCAACACTTGATACAACCAGGTAACTAAAGGAGATGGTGCTCTCATCCTGGAGAAACCTCTAGAAATGGGCTGACAGGAAGCTCATTAAGCTCGGTGAGGAGAAGTGTGAAGCTCTGCAGCTGAGGATGAAAAACACCAGGCAGCAGTACATGCTGGGGGCTGCCCAGCTGGAAAATAACTTTGCAGAAATTGCTCTGGGGGTCCTAGTAGACACCAGGTTGTACAGGAGTCAGCAATGTGCCTTTGCTGCGAGAAGGCAAGGGCTAATGGTATCCTGGGCTATATAAAGAGGAGTCTTGCCAACCGGCTGAGGGAAGTGATCATTCACATCTCCTCAGCATTGCTGAGGTCACATCTGTGTCCAGGTCTGGGCTTCCCACTACAGGTGATGTATTGACATGCTGGAAAAAGTCCAATGAAGGGCCATTAAAATGATTAAGGGACTGGAGCATCTCTCCTACAAGAAAAGGCTGAGAGAGTTTAGACTGTTCAGCCTGGAAAAGAGAAGGCTCAGAGAGACCTTATCAATGTATATAAGTACCTCAAGGGAGGATGCAAAGAAGATGGAACCAGGCTGTCCTCAGTGGTGCCCAGTGACAGGACAAGACATAGTGGGCATAAATTGAAACACAGGAGGTAGTTCTTGAAAATCAGGAAACACATTTTTATTACGACTGTTAGTAAGCACTGGCACAGGTTTCCAGGGAAATGGTAGTCTTCATTCTTGGAGAATAAAAAAATCCAACCCAACCCAACCCAAAGAACACAAACCAAAGGAAAACAAAAGGTTTCTGGGTATAGTTTAGGACTCTCTACTCTAGATGACCCCTCCCAAGCACGGCATGTTGGACCAGGTGACGCCTAGAAGTCTCTTCCATCTTCAACTGTTCTGTGACCCAGTGACAGCACAGGTGTCCCAAAACCTGTTTTGCTTCATGTGGCTAATTCCAGCTGTAATGTTTCAGCACTACAGAAAGTTTGTTTGCATGGCCTGTGTGCAGGTTCATTATGGCAGATTTATTGGAAGAGTGTCATCTGCTGTGTTGTCAACTCTGAGATTGGGAATATAAAATCTGACTGAATATTTCAATAATGCAGTAATGTTGAGAAGAGAGAAAATGAAATAATACCTTAAGTCATGGGTGAATACTGCCTGACATTCATCATCATTTGTGGATATTGCAAGCTACTTCAATAAACAGAGAAATTTCGTCTGTGCAGCTCTAGAACTGCTTCACTCTATATTTCATGGAACGAGTATCGCTGTACTGTGCATCAGATGTTTGGATTAATAGATATGAGTATTGTAAAGAAATTCAGCAGATGTTTGCAACGATGCCATTTTGCAAACTTGTGGAAAATTTTCTCTGTTGCATGTCCCTTGCCGCTGTATGGTGAGAATCACAGAATCATTAGGGTGGGAAGGGACATGTGGAGTTCACCCAGTCCAATCCCCCTGTGCCAAGCCAATGCTCAGCTAGAGCAGGTGACACAGGAACACATCCAGGTGGATTTTGAATGTCTTCCGAGAGGGAGACTCCATGACCTTCCTGCGCAGACTGTTCCAGTGCTCTGCCACCCTCAATGTAAAGAAGTTCTTCCTCATGCTGATGTGGAACTTCTTGTGTATTCAGTTTATGGCCATGGATCCTCATCCTGTTGCTAGGCACCACAGAAAAGAGTCTGGCATCATTCTCCTGGCACCACCTTTGAGATATTTGTAAACATTAATGAAATCTCCTCTCAGTTGTCTCTTCTCCATACCAAACAGTCCCAGTTCCTGCAGTCTCTCCTCATAAGAGAGGAGACCAACCTCGGCCCAGACCCCAGATCGTCTTTCTGGCCATCCACTGGACTCTCTCCAGGAGCTCCTTGTCTCTCTTCTACTGAGGAGCCCAGAACTGGACACAGCACTCCAGATGTGGCCTCACCAAGGGCCAAGTAGAGGGACAGCATCACCACCCTCAACCTTCTTCTACACTCTTCCCGATGCACCCCAGGATGACATTGGTCCTCCTGGCCACAAGGGCACTGCCAGCTATTGGACAACTTGTGATCCACCAGGAGTCCCAGGTCCTCGCCCGTAGAGCTGCTCTGTAGGAGAAACCCCTGGCGTGTATTGGCACTTGGGGTTATTCCTCCCCATGTACGGGACCTGACACTTGCCCTTAAAGAAAACCTGTATAGACTGTCATTAGGATTTCCTGTTAAAAGTATGATCTCTGGACTACATCTCATTTGCTATTAACCTAGAATTATGGAAACGGCACAATAACTGTCCTGTGTTTTACAGTACTCCCTTCTTTGTCTGTAGTACTACAAGGCTTTAGAGTAAAGGTAGACACTTGTTCACTAAGTAAACAATTGGATTGGTGTGCTTGAATGCTACAGTTTTGTTAGAGGTGTTGAAAAAAATAAAAGTGAAGGAAAAGTAGCTTCTCTTCTGTGTTTAAAATCAAATCAGAAATACGAGTAGCTCTGAGAAGTTCACATCAATAAGTAAAATAGTTTTAAATATACAATACCAAGTTAAGGTGAGAACAGTTTCACATGAAATCTCTGAAGTCACCAGTAAGATATCTTGGTCAGAGATTGACAGTCATTTCTTTTTGTAGTGTCATGTCAGCATAATTAGTTTTTTATATTGCTTTTGGCCCCCTCACGGAACTTGTGTGAATAAAGTTTTTTGAGTGTTATTTTTAATTCACATAAATCCTCAGTCTGTTTAGTGTATCTACTATCACAAAAGGGTTTAGTAAAGCATTTCCTCTGAAATAAATGTTCACAGCCATGCCTCATTAGCAAACAGGTTGTGAAGAAGTTGTAGGTTATCCAGTTGTTGGCTCCTGACATTTTCTGATCTATTTAAAATCAATGTAGCAGATACACATGGGAAGTGCCACTGCCAACTATCAGAATAACAATTCTAATTGGCACCTCTGTAATATCAGAATAGGAATGAACTCTGGAAAACAAAATGTCACCCATGTTTGTGATACTTAAATATTGCATTTTACATTCAATCTTCTGGGAATTGTAGCCCATTCTTCATGCTCTGTGCAGTTACTAACTTCAAGAGCTTTCATATCTGGCTGATGGTTTAAATTTCCTTCCTCAAAGGCTCTCAATGAATTCTTTATGACCTATTTCTATCTTTTATTTGAAAACCATATAGACACAAAAATATGAGAAACAAAGAAAACCCAAGGCAAACTAACCACTGACTGAGAATTCACTGATCATTGCGGTACTTGTTTTGGAGGGAGATAAACATTTCTGGACCAGTTTTCCATTGGAATTTTTAATTTAACCAAGCCATATAGATTATATAATGGGAAAACTGGTGAATATTATTGTATTCTCAACATTTTTTAAGAAATAAATGTAAGCCTTTAATTTTTTTGTACAGTGTCAAGGGTCAGCTGATTGGAAGGAAACACTGATGCGAATGAACTTTGAAATATGGTTCAATATGTTACTGCAATCCGAAATGCAAGGGTTAGATTTTTTGAGGCCTTCCAGTTTTATGGCATTTTTCTCCTACTTAATTTTCTAAATTTCTAGAGGGCAATATGAGGTATTTTCAGGATAAATGGTGTGAATGGAGGAGAAAGCTTAAGGCTTTGGGAAACGCAAAGTCCAAACAGGTTACAAAACAGGTGAGTTTCTCTTGATGTTCCTGAATTAAAAAAGTAGTCCTCTGTGGTCTGAGAGGTATGATTGTAGACTTGAGAGTTTTGGAAAGGTTTTAATTTATACTGCTACATGGATCTGAAGCTTCAAAGTTTTCACTTGTTTTGTGGTCAGTTGTTTTAGGTGGCTGCAAATATTAGAGAGGGAATTGCTGCATGCTACATGAGAGAGGAGTTTTGGAAAGTATCAGAAATGTACATCTTCAGTCAGGAATATCTTTTCACTTCAAAATGCTTTGTGACTTCAATCCACTCTCTGTTAGTGTTGCAATATATAAACAGGTCTTCCAAGTCTGAGGGGTTTTCAGACTGTACTGGAATACTTCAAGGAGCTTTTTAATTTCAAATGTACTGGAGTTTGTGTGCAAGTTATGCACTTCTTCCTCCCTATAATTGCTTTGTCTACGTTGTCAAATTACTATTTAGAAACTGATATTCTCCAGCTTCATGTCTTATGTAGGTCTTTTGAAATGTGAGCACAATTATTATCCAAACTACAAATAGAGGTAGTTTTAATGGAAATGAAACCCAACAATAACAGAACAAAATCAATAGATTAATGAAGGCTCTGTTAGTACTGTATATTTAGAAATTGTGTTTACTACTACAGTCAAGGTTAGTTCTCACCAAACACCTTTATCAGGTATGTTTTTTCCTTGTTTTACCTTTTCAGCATATCTCACCCTACATTTCACCCTTACTATTTTATTACTTATGTATTACGTATCTTTAAAATACATTTGTGTTTATGAACCTACTTTTTGTCTTCATTCTGACCAAAACAAGCATTCTGGAAGCCTGTGTCCAGATACAGCAACAACTGTGTCAAAAAGCAAAGTACAGCCAGCTAATTAGAATTTAGCTTTATCTGTCTATTCCTGCAGGTAAAATTTCAGCATCTGTTGGCAAAAACCACAGACTGGCTAGCTGGCAGAAGTGCTGTAATACAGAGACAGTAGCAGCTGTAGGACCTTTTTTGGTTTTGAGAGGGATGGTAAACAAAGTACAGCATTTCACAGTCACAGAGATTGTCTCTTTCACATAAAAAAAGACCATCTGCCATCTACTCTAGTCCTGGTAGCTCTACATTCATCATGAAAGGCTTTTATTAACTTATCATTTATCAGGTTTATTAAAAAAAAAGTATGCCTCCAAACTTGTATGAGTTTGGCTTTCTGATGTTTCAGGAAGATTTTTAGCCCAGAAGACCTAGCTGCTCCTAATTTGTGTCACTTCAAGACAAAATTTAGCCAGACATCTATCAAAAAATCTATATATTAAGAAGTACTACACTGTGGGAAGCAGGAAGGTAATTTTTTCTGAATCTCTGTGGTCCTTTTTTTGTGGGAAAGAAATTTTCATTTTAGAGAGTCTGTACTTGTACACAAAAAGCATAGCAACTACGCCTTTTGGCAGAAATTTCCATGGCTTAGGTATAGTTCTTCTGTCTTTCATAATGTGGATAGGAAATTTACTACTGTAGCCACGTCACACATAGAGATGCAGAGAGAGGAGTCTAAAGGGAAGCGCAGGACCATTTCCAACTCAGCCAGATGCAAACTGCTCCTGGTTTGTAGGGAATATGGGGTACCATAGAGGCTGTCTGTAGGGGCAGATAGTGAGACAAGTGGTGTATCTGCATGGTTTTTGTGGCGACAAGCTGTAACGACCGAGGCACGCACTCAGACCGGCAGGGAATCTGAGATGTTTATTCAACGAAACGAGCTGGTTTTATACCCTTCTTCAAGACACACTACTTCCTTTATGGTATTTTTTACCAAGTGACCTATCACACATTGCCATGTCAGTAACACACTTTCTTAATGTCCTTATACAGGGTGATCACGCACTGCTCAGGTGTCTGGCAGCTTCTGGCAGGCTCCTCTCCACAGGGCTCTGCCCTGCAGCATCTCCTCCCCCCAAGGTCAGGTAGAGACAAGCCTCTCTGTGCTGCCATGGCGTTCTACAGGCGTGTCTCACAGCCTGCAGCTCAATTCTGTCTTATGTCTCCTCACAACAAGCAAGCTACCTACTCATGTGTCTTCTGTCTGACAGCAGAGTGCTTGGGAAATGGCAGCTAAGTGCAGGGGAGACTTGTTTTCTGGTCTGGTTGAGATTCTTAATGCGACATATTTTTGGCACCACAAGTGGTATGAACAAAGAAGAGGTTCGAGAAGCTGGAGTTGACAGATACTGTCATGTAGGGGAGACTGCTAGCAGCCTCCAGCCCCTTTTCCCCACTTTTACTCTATACCTTGACCTTACCCTAAACCCTGGGGGAGTCTGGCTAACTGTTCCCAGCCAGCTCCCTACATTCACAAAACACAGCTCCCACCCATCCGGTAATCTTAAATTCTCTTATTTAACCCTGCTTATTGCGGTTCTGCAAAATGCACTGGTAGTAGGGCAAACTGGGGAGAGCACCTTGGTTCATTGGCATTTCATGTCCTTTCCTTGCCTGGCTGGAGAAAAGATGCATGCCCAGGATTGGCATGCAGCTGCTGAAAGTGGCTTGTCCAGCACAAATTCTACACGTATTGCTGTTTGCCTTATTGCTGGGATTGGTGTTATGGCCTAGAGGCATAAATATATCCATTACACATTTCTGCTATTGCTATTTCACAACTACTTTAGACAGAATCTGATCAAATTATTAGGAATCATGTTCAATAAGTACTCTTTAGAATACAGATTTTCCTCCCCATTTTTGTGCTACTGAAGATTACTGTAATATCTAGCACTTTAATTTCAAGCCTTGTCATACTTCAGATGTAGAAAGGCTTATTAGAAGGGAAACTATTCGGCATTGGAGTGATTTATTTCCATATAATTTTTGCCTTGGAAATCAGTGGCATTTTGCCAAGGGAAAAGCATTCCCATGATCTGCTTTGACTTTTGAAGTAATAGTAGAAATTTTCTGGAAATTACATACACTCATATACATTAATTTATTTTGCAGCACCCAGCCTTAGGCTAGACACTTGTCTGCATTTTAGCGTCTGTCCAGATCAGTTTAGTTAAAGAAAATAGCATGAATTTTATGTTCACATACTTTTTCTTTTTAATCAGGTGTTTGAGTAGAACTGTTGGAGGGAGAAGACTACAGCAGTGAGTACACTGTACCAATGAAATTGATTGAAAGGGATTATTTGGCATCATAAATAAATGTAAAGTATCTAGATGAAACTTCCAGCACTGTGGAAAAGACTGTCAAATGCAATGTAGGTATTTTCTCTACTTTCAGAACCTTTATATAACATGACAAAACGAAAAAGTCAATGTGAATTCACAGTATCATCATCATTATATTCAATGCAACTTTTTGAATAGTTCTGGAGCTGCACAAATGTTTCACTTTGCCTCTAGGCTGCATATTTCCTACTGTCTCCTTCAATTCTATGAGGCAGTGTCTTTAGATTATAAGGTGCAAATATCCTGTGGATTCTATGTACTACTTGGGCTCCTAGTGACTGTAACTCATAATGTAAGTACCTTGTGACTGATTTCTAGCCAAATTATCTTACAGACCCTGCTGTCCCACAAATGGGTGTCTTCTGTTTTCTCACTTCTGTAGAATGTCTCACTCCACTGAAGCCAACTTTCATTAGAATACTTGAAGCACCATTCTTAGTAACTTTTTTTCTAGGAGGTTTCTGAAACTTACTGATTCAGCTTGAAAGCTGAGATTTGTTTTCAGAAATGTGAGCAATCCTGTATTCTCTCTCAATTCCACCCCAGTTACATGGAGACATCTGCAGAAATTATCATGTGATAGGAAAAAGACAGAGGAGTACACCACAGCTTAAATGTCATAGAGGATGTAGCCTGACTTATGTTATGGATGCATAAATTTCACAAGGTTATTTTATTGTTTTCCTTGAAAATTAAAAAAAAAAATTACATTAGTATTTCATTGTTTCAACCATGACTTTTAGACCATATCTATTTTCTTTCTTTTTTTCTCCCCTAAGTTTACAGATCTCTCCAGTGCATTTTTAGCTGTTTTAGAAAACTACTTTCTTGCCATTTTTCATGTTGAAAATGCAGTTCTTTTTCATAAAAGAAATTATAATTTGATATCACTAATATATTTGGTGAAAAATTCTGAAGATATCGAAATAAAGCAGCCATAGAATTTAAATTGATATAGATGGATAGACAGTAGCAGAACAAGTGTTCTATTTATCTGAAGTCAGCAGTTGCTGTTTTCTTCTTTAACTGGCTATTGGAAGTATTTTTATTTGCATTGTTTTTGTAAACCAGCATAAGTGTTAATGCCACATGCCAAGTGATTTTTTTATTTAACAAAAAATCCTCTAAGATATCATAAAAACTTACAAGTCATTAAGAGAATGTGCTGATTAAGTTTGTATTTGATTCACTACATTCTTCACTGTATTTCTTGACTTGATTGCCTGGTCTTAACTGAATGTTGAATAAGTTGGCTACTCATTATTATTTAAAGATTGTGCAGCCTTTTAATTTTATATTACAAAATTATCTTATGCTAACCTATCAGTATAATTTTTTTAATAACATTGTTTTTCTTGCAGGAAGACGCATATGTCTTATAAAAATTGCTTCATCAAACCTGCCTTCTGATAGATATAACTTTTTTCAAAATCGATGAATGCATGTATTCCCTGCCAAGCAGAATGTGAAATGTTGTAACATCCTTTCCTTTTTTCCAAGTTCATGTTATCAGTGCTCTCAAATGCTTTGCCAAGCCTCGTATTCTGACAATTAGAAACTTCTTTCTCCCTCTTTATTTTTGTTTAGTGAATATTTGTTTTGTTCTGTACCAAGGGTGCCCTTAAATAGATTTTTTTCCTTGTCCTTATACATAATTCTCTACTGCATATCCTCAGCAACATTGCTCATTCTTAAACAATTCTCATCTACTCTGTAAGATCTACAGTTTTCTCTCCATGGTATTTGCATTGATTCTAGGATCTTTACTCTGTCTGATTGTTTTGAATAACAGCCACCAACCCCTTTTTAAATTTTAATTTTTTTCTTTGTTTCTTTTTTTATTTTATGTAGGTGAATAAAGTGGCATGCTGAACTACCTATGTGTTTCAGCACTGCTGTGCGGAGAAACATTTTGTACCTACTCAAGCACATACAAAAAAATGTGCTGGTTTTCTACAGATGCCCACTTTATCATGATGTTGTTGCTGACTGACAAATCTTGATTCTTCTCATCATGTTAGAGATGATCAAAGGGAAGTCACATGATTCATATTTTAACTAATTTCTTACTGAACAGAACTTTTAGGGGTCTCCATATTCTGATTTCAGCTTTCCACAGGTATTTCATTCACTTATTTACAATGAAGCAAAATGAATGTGCTTCATTTTGAAGGAGCTCATTTTGCACCAGGAAAATTTTTATGTAAAATCCCATGGGATGCTTTTGCAATGTCTCTTAAAATATTCTTCATGTTTACTATGTTGCCACCATGAAATATTCCACCTTAAAGCCAGATGATGTTTTTGAAAATTTTCAATAAGGTTCAAAGGTAAGTCCTTGTGCTTGTTTATAATATTGTGTAGGGTCTACATGGATGTTCTTAAATATTTCTCAAACCTTAAACATATGCCTTCTCCGACCCTCAGAATAGTGACCAGTGACAGAACTCAAGGAAACTGCATGAAGCTGAGTCAGAGGAGTTTTAGAAGGTTTGTCACCCAGAGAGTGATTGGGCACTGGAACAGGCTCCCCGGGGCAGTGGTCACAGCACCAGCCTGACAGAGTTCAAGAAGTGTTTCGACAATGCTCTCGGGCACATGGTGTGATTCTTGTGGTGTCCCAAGCAGGGCCAGGAGTTGCACTCGATGATTCTGATGGGTCCCTTGCAACTCAGCATGTTCTATAGTTCTATGAAAATGAAACATCTTGTAATTCTGCTTAAGAATCTTAATTTTGTGTGTCATCAAAGACACACATAGTTGTTTCATTTGTCTCATTGAATCATCCTTATATTTTTAAAATGTTCAAATACACTTTTCCACAGGGAAATATGAAGGGGAAGGAAGGGAAAAAAAAGTCAAAATTTTCAGTGAATATGTTAATCAGATTAACAGTGAATATGTTAATCAGAGAAGGTAAGCAGTAGAGAGGAAATATTAAAGTAAATGAATAGTGCAGAAAACTATGTAACTTCATAGAGTGAGTGTAGTGGGTTGCCCCAGCAAACATCCACCCAGCTTTTCACTCACAATTACAGAATGTGGACAAAATAGAAAGAAGGTTAGAAGACTCACAGATAGAGGCAATGACATTTTTAATAAAAGGAAAAGCTGCATGGAAAGGAAAATGAGGCGTGTCTGCCGCTCCCCAGAAGATGCTGCTGCCTGGGAAGCAGGACAAAAGCGTAATAGTTGCTTGGGAAGACAAATACCAGAACCACAAAGATCCCTCCTTCCTCCTCTGCCTGAGCTTTCACTGCTGAGCAAGATGTCATATGGTATGAGATAATGCATTGGCTGGATCTGGTCAGCTCTTTCGGCTGTGTGCCCTCCCGGCCTCTTTTCCACTCACAGTCTGCTCACAGGGGGAGAAGGGAGAAGAGAGAAAGCCTTGATGCTGTGCAAGCATGCTCAGCAACAGCCAAAACATAGGTGTGCTACCAGCAGTTGCACATTCCTAGCCATGAATACAGAGCATAGCACCCAAAGGGCTGCTGTGTAGAAAGTCAGTTTCATCTTGGCCAAATCCGGTAAAATGATAAATACAAATACCATTTAGAAACATTAATTTTATGAACTCTCTATGTTTCAGAGTGAATTTGATTAGTCGGTTGAATATTAGATTTTTTTTCCCTTCTGAACAGAAAAATAAAAAGCACATACAGTGAAGCTTTCCACTTCTCAGGAATTATTCAGTTTGTTACAGAAATGCATTTTGGAACAAGACAATCAGGTGTTTTGTTAAGATCAGTATCATTATTTTGCTGGGACTTGTCACCAAAAAGGAAATAGAAATTTATTTTTGAAGATGCAAGCACAAAAGGCAGACTTGTCCTATTCCAGCCACCACTGAAATGTTTCATGTACACTGGAGATCCACGGTCATCCCTAACACACATATGTGTACTGCACTTGTGAAACCACCTCCAGCTTGCTACATTACATTACACTGTGATGTTTAATGTAGTTTGCCTTACCTTTGTCAGTACGTGGACTACTATTTATTTTATAGACCTTAAGAAACATTCTTAATTACTAAAGCAAGGCTTGAAAATTCATACTTAAAGTTATTCTTTCATTAGCCAATGCACTGCAGGCGCCAAATGTGTTTAGAGGATATTAGCTAAATAAAATTGTCTTTTCTTGGTATTTATTGTTCATATAGCCAGGCCTGTTTTGAACCAATTGCTCCACAGAAGCATACTTAGGACTGGACTGTTCTACTTAGTAGACTACTTTCTGGAAAAAGTGTTCTACTGATAATAAAAGATACTTACAGTCTGTCTCCTTCTTCAGATAGACCCAATTTTGTACAAACTGTAACCACTGTAGAATACTTGCAGATGGAAAACTGAGACGTATTGTGTGAGGCTTCAAACACTTATTCTGCTGATACCTCTGCTTGACTGTTAAAAAAGAAACATTCTGTATCCAGTGATTGTCTTAATACCTTTAGGTGCTTTTAATAATTTGCTCTTAATTCTAATCTTTTATTGCTAAACTGTGGGTACCTAATTCACCTTATAAGACCACCTGTTTGAGTAATGTAAGCTTGTCTAAGCATAGTAAACCCCAACCACACACCTTGCTTGTCTTTAAAATTTAGCCAGGAGGAGCCACCAGGAAATAAAAAACTAGCTTGCCCTTTTAATTTAAAAACTTACAAGGTGTGATTTAAAGTCCCCTTTTTAGTGTTAATTTCCAGTACTTTCAATGTCTTTGCCATATGTTACTGTCAAGGTCTTGATTGCTACTATTGTTGGAGTTGTGGAGGTTTTCTCTTTCCTTTTGTCCAGCAGCCTCGTACTGCCACTGATACAGTGTACTTATTAAGGAGGTGTGCAAAAAACTACAGCAATAGGAAAAGCAAGATAAGAAAAATATTTACAGCTTTTAATTATTGTAGAAGCTAAGTAATGTTTTTATGTTGCTGTTGTTAGTGCAAATATCAGAAATAGTGTGCCAAGCAGGACTAGGAAGGGATCCTTTCCCTTGGTACTGGTGTACCTTGAATTCTGTATTCAGTTTTTGACCCCTCACTACAAGAAAGACATTGAAGTGCTGGAGCAAGTTTGGAGAAGGTCATCAAAGCTGGGGAAGGGTAGGGAGCACAAATCCTATGAGTGTTGCTGAAAACCAGCAAAAAAGCAAACTCTCTGAGACTATAATTTTTGTATTTAGGAGCAGGGCATTCTTCATTGTGACACCAGATATACGGGGGATGCCTCCACCTGTTGTACATGCTGAGTACAGAAGCTCCTGTTGACATACTATATTTTACATACATATTCATAGGTTTTCCCAGAAGAAACATATATGTGATAATAATTTCCCCAAAGCCATTAACACATATTCCCTTCCATCAGCACATAGGTTCTTCTACCCTGGGGGTGTTGTTGGTGATCTCTGGTGGTCAGCCACCCCACAATCATGTCTGACCACACAATGAACTGGTGTTACTTTTCCATATTAGGAGAGAAGTTAACATATCTAGTCTAGTTCATTATTTTGTGAGTTCCTAGATCAATGAAGGGTAGTTTCTTATTCCTTTCCTTGGTTAATGTTTATCATACATTTTGATTGTGTGGTTCCACAGCCTAATGATTTTGCAACATTATCATTGAATTAGCCCACTAAGGGCAAGCAACTCTTCACCTGGCAACATGAGGAGCAGCTGAAGGAGCTGGGATTGTTAAGCTTGGAGAAGAGAAGGGTCAAGGAGTACCTTTCTGCTCTCTACAGCTACTTGAAAGGAGGCTGTAGCCAAGTGGGGGTCAGCGTCTTCTCCCAAGTAATAAGTGACACAATGAGAAGAAACAGCTTCAAATTGCACCAGAGGAGGTTTAGGTTTGATATCAGGAAAAATTTCTTCTCTGAAAGGCTGTTCAGACACTGGAAAGAGGATGTCCAGGGTAATGCTGGAATCACCGTCCCTGGAAGTGTTCAAAAGGCATGTGGGTGTGGTAGTTGGGGACACGGTTTGGTGACATCCACAGAGGGGTTAGTTAAACAGTTGAACTTGATGATCTTAGAGGTTTTTCCAATCTTAACCTTAACAATTCCATGATTTTACGAATATATGAATTGCAAGGTTCCAGGGTCACTGCAGGTAAGTTGTGCAACTAAGAAGAAAAGCGATTTTTTAGACTCAGTTCTGGATTATATTTTGTTTTCAAACCAACTTGAATGAAAGGAAAACAAGTGCCAATGTTTCATACGAGCTTTGAGAAAAGAGTGGAAATAGATTTAATTCATAGCTTCTGCTAAAATAAATAATAGCTTCTGCTAAATTTACTGCATAAACATTCAACTTAGTAAGATTAAGTAGTATAAACATGAGGTGGGAAACATTAGTATAAGGCCAGTGGGAAGTCACTGAATATCGCAGGCATCAAAATACATGTCTTGTATTTAAACTCTTCTGTTTGTTAAAAATTAAAACTGTTTCAATTTAAAAAGACAAAATACCTTCCTTTCAAAATCAGTGCTGATATAAAGCCTAACTCATATGTTGTATATGGTACACATTCTCTGTTTTAATGTGGCACTTCCAGTCATTCCTTTGTTTTATATTTGTTATATTTTCTGAGTCTGCCTTACAGAAGTATTTTGATATATGTTATGATTTTTATCATAACCAATAGTTTATAATTATGAAGTATATGTTTCAGACTGACAAATGAGAACACTCACATATTTTGGTTGAATTTTTTAAACAAGTGTCATTTCTGTGATGCTTTTGTGTTGTGTTTTTATAACTGCTTGTGAAATAACAATTGGAAGTGAAACTGGACAGAGGAAAACAAAGATTTCCAAGAAAAATTCTTGTAACCCAACAGGTAGGAAACAGACTACACATAACAAAAAATCCAATATGAACCTGACACTACATTCATTATCGATGTGATAAAGTTATTTTGGTTGCCTTTAGATATATTTCAGCTACCTAAACAGAAATCATCCTGTGGGTTTATTTAGGCTTTTGCAAAACAAACAATCAAGCAAACAGATGAATTAAAGGACAGACCTCTTTTGGCTAAGTATATGGAAGAAATCTCATCAGAAGAGTAACAAGTGCTAAAGGTAAGGACAAAGCTATTTTTCTCAAACTGAGAATCCCTACATCTTCTGTGGTATAATGTGTGAGGTGCCACCAAAGGTTAGTTGTCATCTTTCACTCAGGGCAATCTTTCCCTCTTCTGCCAGCTCCCTGTCCCAGCAAACAAATAGACACTATATGTGTGTTTTTGTAATCTGGTTTCTAGCTGGAGTCTAGCATGCTTTTCTTCGTTTTTGCAATGTGGTTAAAGAAACCTCTGTAACATCTGACAAGTTTATGTGACTTCATTAATTCCCTTATCTTCATTGACATTTAAGGGAGACATTGATTCCAGCATGAACAAAAAAAGGGAGGTGGAAACAATGTTTGGCAAGAAGCTAAAAAATTTAGAAAGTAGGGTAATTGAGCTGAAAAACCATAATATAATACTTGCTTGAAGAAAAGACAAATGTGAAAATCATGAACAGGAATAGAAGTCCAAACTTTCAGGGTCTGAAGACATATATAGAAAATTTTATAATCTTTTAGTAGTTAGCTGAAAATTAGCTCATACTCTGTTGTGAGGCCTCTAACAAGGTCTTTATTCTTTATAAAAATGTTGGGACAAGTGTGACAGGTTTATTTTTCCTATTACAGGAATTTTTTTCCTACTTCTTCTTAATGAAATTGAAAAAAGGTAAGAATATTATTTAACTTTCAAACATTCTCTCTATGCACTTGTGAAATTTAAAATGAAACTAAATAGGCCAGGCACTTACCCTGTTGTAATTGGAGAAAGATTATACCAGAAAGATTATACTAAGTCTGCAGATGCTGGTGTTTGGCATAAGGAGGGAGCTGGTGAGAATGCTGCTCCACTTGCACCTTCAATACTGATAGGGAATTGATAAGGTCTCCAAAACATTAGGGGTAATCCTGATTCCGAACAACGTTCATTCTGCCAGGAAACTGGGGAAAAAAAAAAAAGACTAATTCTCTAAGAACTTTTATCTTGGTTCTATGTCTTTATCTTGATTGCATAGCACACTGACTTATTCTATCAGTGCTCTGTTTCTAGCTATTGAAATTCATGTAGATCCATTTCAATCAGTGAAGCTGTGCAAGCCTTCAGCAGCTGAGGACTTGTACTTCATTCTTGCGCATAGAATGAGATTTTTCATAGTTTCATATTTCTGTAGAGTCAGGCTTAATATGCTACATCTATTGCCCTTCAATTACTCCGTATTTTTGGTTTAAATACAGGGATATTGAAACATTTCCTCTCAAGTACCTTGATGCTGTGCCATCACTGACCCATAATTGTATGTTTATTTCTCATTTATGCAAATCCCTGCACTCTGACTGAGAAAGGTTTGATTTACATAATTATTAGACTGTTATTTCTGAATAACCATGAAGTGTCTATCAGATATTTCCATGTTAACTTGCTGTAGACATCAGACTGCCATTCCCCTAAAGGACATAACTTTTTGTTTCTATGCCTACTATGTCATTCTTTGCCTCAGAAAATTACATGCAACTTATCTTCAAGAAGAAATCACTATTTCAAAAGACGCTTGACAGTAACCTAATCAATGAAGACTGACTGGGTGATGAATTAGTGTGCCCATCTCTATAGCCCTTCCTTTCCTTTCTCTCTCCTTCAGCACTCTGATCTAGAGGATCACATTGTGCATTTGAAGAATGCATCTGGTTTGTATATCAAAAGTCTCAAACAAAAAATCTCAAACCAAATGAAGAAAGAGAAGTAATTAAAATAAAAGGAAATCAGTTTCAAGTCATGTTTAGGGCAACAAGTTTTGTTTTTATAGAATTAGAATTAAATTATCAATAAGAAAAAGAGAATTCTGTGAAACCAACAAACTGAAGGTTGGATGCTAGCTACCTATGAGTTGTAATAAAATCTTTCTATGGAAGTTGAAATCTTCAATTTTGATGTGATTCAATTTTGATTTCACGTTGTGAAAACTCCTGGAAAAATCGAATTTAAAAAGGCCATGTGAATGGTTTATTGTTTTCCCCAATCCATCAAAGTATGGTTAAACTGATAGTTTTTTTGTTGCCCATCTAACACTGATTAAAAACAATTTGTAGTAATTTTTGTCATTTTTTCGTTTGGATGTGTGTTGTTTTTTTTTCTATTAAAAAGTGCAACTGCATAGGTTTTAAATCAGTGAAAACCTTGTTTAAGAGATAAAGATCATCAGCTGCTTCTAGAACCTGTAAATAAAGAAATTAATGAGAATGGACATCAAGAAAGAAAATATTGTAATGCTCGGGCCTAATGACATATGACACACTAGTCAGCTAACCATACTGAGGAATGAGATGCCGTTGATGATGTTCACAAATTTTGTAGTATCACTTCATAGCATTCTAATTGACAAGGAACTGAGATCTTTTTGATGAGAAGTGGACTGCTTATGCATGCAAAATAGACCAAAAATTTTGATACTGGTACCAATGTCCCAAATAATCAAAAATATTATGTTAATCTGTGGGAGAATTACAGAATTTTTGCTAGCCAGTCAGCAACAATCACAAAAAAGTTTGGTGTCAGACTCTCGCTAACAGCCCTTTTGAATTATGTGTCTCTTAAACATAGAGATCACGACATTCAGCTTAATCTTACGTGACTCAAAATTTGTAGTTCTTTTCTACTGTTTTGGGGTCTTGAGTTCATGAAGCTTACAAAGCTGGTGTTGTTGCAATGGCATCTTGCATTCCCTCTGTTAGGAGAAGTTTATTGCATACACCAGGAAACAGGTCCATGCGATGAATGCTATCCTTTGCTAAATCTTCGGCCCTCTAACAGACATAAACATGTTTTCTGAGGTCCTGTCAGGTACTGACTTTTTGATTGTATAAGTCTTCTTAAGGGACCATATTTTTTACCTTTTATTTCATTCAATTTTTCAAATTTGGTGACATGATATACTATTAACAGCAGGAGAAGATTTCCATTGCAGTGAATTGAACAGGATGCTATTGCTATTGTTATGCATGCCATATGTACAATTATTCCACTTAGCTTAAATTTAAATTCACCAGAAAGAGAGATTTTTTTGCAATTAGTAAGATGATTTTTTTCTCCCTACTTTTTCTGCTTTCAAAAGGCTAACCAAAGATGTGAGAGAACAGTTTACATTTATTTTGAAGCTGACATAAAAGAAATGTTTCCTACTTCAATTATCACTTTTTTAGCAGAATTCATCCATAATATGAATTAGTTACTCTGTAGGTGGCTCTCTTTTTAGAAAAGATTTCCATATTTTTAAATTGGTAAAAAAGAAATTAAAGAAGGAAATTGACGTTTTTGAGCATTAAATATAATCACAAGTTAAGTTAGATTGTTCTGTTTTGGTTTTGGTTGGTGTTTTGTTTGTTTGCTTTTTTGTTTTGCACCTGTCCTTCAAACTCTTCTATGCAGTTTTCTTTATCCTGTGTCATCAGCTCCTATGTTCTCCATCAATGCGAAGATGACGCTGGTGCCTTATCAGTGTGATGATTTGCCTTATTGTGTGCAGGATTCTCTTTGTACCTATTTTGCATTCATGTAAGAGTGCTCGTGAATTCTGACGTCAGAGAGAACCACTACCTAAAACATAGCTGTTTCAATTTATAGACATTAAAAGATAAACTCATATTCAAAGTCAGGTAAATAAAAATTGATTTTAATATGTTCTTTGCTTTAAACAGTAGCCTTCAGATACTAAGTATGAGAACCTCATATCTTCCAGAGAAGATTTACAGGTAATAAATTTGTCTATTGCTTTAAAGTGACACGTTGTATAGTCCTTCTTTAGGCTCTGCTTAGGAGGTGTAATACATGTACAAAAAACTTATGGTGTCAATATAGTTACAAAGTCAGGGAGCTGCAACCTCTCATGTTTCTTTCTGGCACTGTGGCTGCAAATAAGATGCATTTTTATAAAGTTTCTACTGAACCAGACAAATCATAATGGGTTATGAAATAATTCAAGTTCAGACAGTGTAACACAGAAATTTAGCAAAGTTCATTTTTTGCACAAAGAAGACTGAAATGCCTTCTGTATAATTGCCTTCCCGACTCGTATTCTGAATGCTTTTGACTGCAGTTATCAAGGAGAATTTGTTTTGCTGTTGATTCTAACATACAGTTTCTTATTTCTCTGCTATCTCCTGCTGCGTGTTCATTTAATAGGAATATCAGAAGGTTAAACAAGAAGTATTTATTCTCAGAGAAAAAAATTTTACTCATGACATGAAAAGAAAGAACTAGTGAAGCAACATAGGATACATATTAATGCCTTGGAACAAGAAGTGAAAGATAAAGGGAAAGTGATGTTAAGGGCCACAGATGACTATGAAATTGCCCAAGAGGACCAGGTTGCAACTAATTTCAAAAGCATGAGGTAGTAACTTGCTTTCTCAAAAGTCTTCAAATTAAATGGTGAACTGCTGAAGGGAAGTAAAAAAGCTTTGTAAAAAACTCACTGCTGAAGGAAAACTGGTTTTCAAAAGCCATTGTATCTAAACACTTTAATTTTTCAGCACTTTGGTCAAAATTGTGGATGCTCCGTCCCTGGAAGTGTTCAAGGATAGGTTGGATGAGGCTTTGAGCAACCTGCTCTAGTGGAAGGTGTCCCTGCCCACAGCAGGGAAGTTAGAACCAAATGATCAATGGAACAACCAAACAATAAACCAGCCAACCAAAAAAAAAGCCCCAAAAAATCCCCCGAAAATAGAAATAGAGAAGAATGTCTTTCCTATTTCTGCACCATGACAGCTGGGGAAATCTAGAGCAATCATTTCAAACAGAGATAATTTTATTTCTCATCTCATACTAGCTGTTTGACCTTATTGTAGGTTTCAGTAAGTGTGCAGTTATTCCTGGAATTTTATTTAATTGGCTTTCTCAGTCAAACTGCGTTCCTTGATGATAGCTAAAAAAAAATAATAAAAAGCTCCAGCCTGATGTACATTGTGCTATCATAATTTTTTGTATGTTGTGTCCAAACACTATTGACTACTGTTGGCTTTTATTAAGTAAGCTTCCTGGACCATAACTACAGTTCTGGTTATTTTCAAGTAGACAAGGTCAGCTTAGCTATTCATATCTCCTCAAACAATGCAGTAATTCATAATCTTGTTATGCTCTTCTCTTTTTGTAATACACAGAAAGTACAATGTATTTTCAGTCAGGAATTGACTAAACAGTTGGGAAGTTACTTATATTTTTAGCATAGATGGAGCCAATTTTAATTTAATTTTTGCTTTAATAATTTCCTGCATAAATAAGCAAACTAAAGAAAATTAAATGTTATGGATATGAGGGACATTTGAAGTGCCCTGTGCTGGCAAAACTCCTAATTATACAGCAGTGCAGTCTAGTCCAGTGAGTATTTGTGCTCTGTGATGCTGAACTGTGGAACAGGAAAAACTTGGTATGCACACAGTTACAAAGCTAGGATATGGTCTGGGTACTAAGGAAAACTAAGCAAAGCTCCCAAGTACTTAGTTTGTCTGTGGATGGGTTGCAGTGCAGACTGTAGAAAAACCAAGAGTTAGTGAAGCTAGGTTGGATTCTGGAATCATTCCTTTCACAGTCAGGTTTAACTTTACAGGCTGGTTTACGCTGCTTATTGTATGAAGCTCTGTGCAGTAGTTGCTAGATGTTTCTGGTGCAAACTCATTTGTTTAGATACAACTTACGTACCCGTACCACGCACACATCTCAGCTTCTGAGGCTCTGGCTCCACAAGGTTTAGTGCTGCCTTGGGGCAGAGCCATGATATGCTCTTGGAAGCATTTTGAAAATGCGACTATACTTTATTTTTTCAATTTAGAATATTCTAGAGGGTTGTTAAAACTTAAGGTTGTTTCAAACTTAAGGGAAATTTCTAAAACAGATAATTTCAGACAGATCGAGACTGAGTATCTGAAACATTTGAAACAGTGTTTCAAAGGACATTAAAAAAAAATTTACCTATCTTTGTCTCCACACAGGTGTCTTCAAACCAGTTGCCACCTCAGCATTGGAATCTGCCCTTATCTCTTTCCTTGTCTTTAAGAACTGAAGAACTGATGACAAGGGTTTCCGGAAAGGTGATGATTCTTAATAAACATCTGAGTGAGAGAGTATCACAGTACAGAAAATTTAACATGCCCTTTGTATGCTGTCTCTTCTTCATGTTTTATCACTTTCAAATCAGCAGGAAAAAGGAGACCAATTCTGCGTAGCATGCTCAAAATGCTAATAAAAATGAAGGAAAAAAAGTAAGTAAAATAGTTGATGGAGAAACATTAAATGAAATTTGTGATTGTGTGATGCCTCCCAAATTATACCAACACAGTAGGAGATTTTATGACTCTAAATGATTGCTGTTTTGAAGGGAAAGGCTGTTGTTTGGGAGTCCTAAGGTGTATAGCAGATGGTACTGAACTGAAGCTGTGGATGATATTCACAGCAGAAACAAAAAAGTCTTAAGATGGAATTGACAGGTTGTACAAAAGTGAAAATGCACCCCAGTATCTCAATATTATTACCTGAAGTATTATGAAAAAGCTAAATTAGAATGGCACGTTGATGTGTACTTATTAACTAGTGTTTCATTTATTTTGAGGCCATCTGGAATATGTCTTCTAATAAATACGTAAAACAGTGTGATTGCTGTGTTTATTAATTATAGGACTAGCTACTAGTCTTTCCATCCTAGTTACGAGGTGTGAATAGACACTTTGTGGATATTAAAATCAATGGTTTTGGTTAGGTGATTTTACTTTTGTTTTGGTGTGATTGCTATGAATTAAAGAAAAAAAAAAACAGGTAAATGAACTGTTTTAGTTTTTAGTTTATCTATGTTTATCCTGAACTCTAACAACTTAAAAGAATAATATAGAGAACACGCAACAGCCAGATTGTGTCCAGCAATGCTACAGCTGTACAAAGCAAGTTGACTGAGAGCTATATATTCAACATTCTGATCTCTTTTGAAGATACCAGGACAGTATTAAACTTCTATCGGTTTTTCCTCACCAGCTGCTGCTATAACGCTCTGTTAATTCACTTTAAAAGTAATAATGCAAAGATAAGGTTTTTTAAATATAAGTGTTTGATTTGTAATAAATGGCTTTGGTAGAATTTGTTTTACCTAGTTTCTTGGCAGTAGTTCCAAGAACAAAACTGTTGTCTGTGATGGCCAAGACTCACAGACATTCTAGCACTGAAAAACACAATGTTGTGTTTTCAGAGCCCACAAACTGACTCTACGGCTCTGAAGCCAAGGAAGTTGGTCAGCTTCCTACATGCTAGGAGCTGCACCAGTTAGCCGTACTTTTTAACAACTTAAAGGAGTATTATTTCATTTCTGTCCCCCTCGCCCCATCCCCAAGGATTCCCATATTATAATTGGTCAGATTCCCCACTGATGAAACTACAGTATGAGTCTGAGCATTCCTTAAGTGAGATCATGACTGTCAAAATGTGTTCAGAGAAATCTTCTGGATAAAACTGTTTATGCTCTTCTGATGAGAGGCTCAGCCAAAGCAAAAAATTAACTTTTGTCTGTATTTTTTATAGTTGGCAAGAATTCCTACTGCTAGCCACTAGGCTACAGGGTGCTGTATGGGTTAAGAAGTTTTGCAGAATGTATTCTAAGATGTTACTGGAATTGAGAGTGAATCTAGAAGTATTTTTATAGGTCATGTAAATATTTATGAGGTGAGTGTGAAGATAATCATATTTGCACCTAGAGAGTGCAGATGTTCAGTGAAAGATTCTATTTGTATATGAGATTTTCCACCACCAGTGAAATTTTTCAGGAAACCAGAAGACTACATGTCAGTGATTGAAACACGGACTTTGCCACGTGGGGAATCTGGATCGTTTATTTAAAGGAAACGAGTTGCTTTTATACACTTCTTTAAGACACAGTATTTCCTTTCATGGCAATTTTCACTAAGCGACCGATCACACGTTGCCACATCAGCAATGCACTTTCTGAATGTCCTTCTGTGGGGTGATCACTCGCTGTTCACCCCTCTGTCAGCTCCCGGCAGGCTGCTCTCCGCAGGGCTCTGCCCTGTGGCATTTCCTCCCCCAAGGTCAGGCAGAGACAGGGGTCTTTGCACTGCCATGTGCTTCTTTGTGCTGCCATGTGCCTCTGCAGGCACGTCTCACAGCCTGCAGTTCAACTCTATCCCATCTCTTCCCATAACTATGCACTTTAATTTCCCTGTAGATACCTTTTAAATTATTGTTATAGGGGGACTCACAGAATAATTGCCTCCTATGATACACATGGGCCTTCCATGATATAGTATTGGGATAAAGATGTGCCACTCTGCCTTGTCGAAGAGGAAGATGTCTAGACCTTCAGTGAGTCTCTTTCTTTTCCTTAATGTATCCTCCCTGTCCCCAATAAAAAAGCACCAAAAGTAGGCTGTCTAAGTGACCTATGTTTGTTTTCTGTGGCAGGCTGAGTTTGTTGGGTTGTGCTGAACACTTCTCAGTGGGAAGATGATTATCAGTTGCCACTCCTCCACGTAGCACTGTGCCATGTGGTGCCTTCACAGCTGAGAGAGCAGGTCCTGCCAGGCCTGAAGGAATGAAAAGAAATAAATTTTCTTAAGGATGCAGAGGAGCTTTGCAAGCTTGGAGATCTGGGCAAAATGTTCTTGTCCTAGCGGCACAGACCAGAATACGCTGCATAAGACCATAGATACACTTTGAATGTTTTTATCTAAGCTGACAAATTTCATATTGGAGAGAAGAGGAAAAGGAAAAGAAACACCATAATGGTAGGCTTCAGAAAGGGTACCCACGCGTCCCGAAGGCAACCTCCAGGCCCTGAACTGGACGAAAAACTTCCTGAGCCACCCAACACTCCTCCAGATCCTGCAGTCCTGTGTCCATCAGGACCTGAAGATCTTTGTCACGGTGATATTTGTGCAACAGTGTGCACGCATGGCTGTGCAATGGTGTACCAGAGGCTGTCGTCTGCTGGTATGGCAGGGCATCTCTGCCAGCAGGGGGCAAGGGGGCAGCCTCCATGTGTCCTTGGCCCTGCTGCCTCCCCTGGAGGGTCTCTCACTCCCATCCCAGCCTCCTTCACCAGTGCTGCAAGACCCAGTGCCGGTAAGCTCCCCAACAGCCTCCTCCACTGCCAGTGGTGGGAGTTTAAGTTAACTGCAGTTAATCAGAAGCCACACCTTGCCTGCAATTGCCATCCCTGCAGAGCATGAAGAGACTCAGAAGGAAGCAGGGGAGGCTGTGCCTAGGCCCTCCACCTCCAACCAGGGCAGTGAAAGCTCCACCGTGCACCAGATGAGGATGAGTAGCCCCAGCATCTCTCCAGCCAGTAAGAGGCTGACACTGCATTGGTCACTTTGGAGGGTGCCTTGGGGGCTGACCAAAACAGGACCGAGCCGTCAGCTGGGGAAGGCACCAGCCCTCAAGGGTTCCCAGCCCTCCAGAACAAACTATTCAAATAAAATAAATGCATGAAAACTACAGGAAAAGTCTCAGTGTTATGAACGGGGCACGTGGTGTTGCTGTCCTCATGGATTTTTGCTTTTCTTGATGGGTGGGTCGGGATGTTTGTGGAGGGGTCCTTCTACATGTGCCAGGTTGTTCCAGACTGTCTTCCTATTCCTTCCGAAGGCAAGTGTTGGCCTGTTCCAGGCCCATTTCTGTAGCTGATCCCAAGGCAGAAGTTTCCACCTGGGAGGGTCTCCAGGTCCAGTTTGTGCCCCACAGCTCATCACCCCAGGCTGCTCGTGAGCTCTCCAATTCCACCCTCTGCCCCCATATCCCGGTCCTCTGCTCTCCTACCAGCCTGTGCTGCCTGGTGCAGCCTTGCTATGGCCACAATCAATTCCCTCCCCCTGCCTGGAGTCACGACTTAGTGCTGCTCTCTGTCTCATCCCACGGTAGTACCCGCCAAGGCAGGAGCCCCAAGAAGTTAATGAAGGAGAAGTTGGAAGTCCTGCCCCTGGGGAGGGACAAAGCCAGGCACCAGCACGTGCATCAGGCTGCCTGGCTGGTGAGCAGCCAGAGAAAGGCAACCATGCTGCTGCCTTTGTGCTATGATCCAATTATAAGAGTTGCCTCTGCCTGAATAATGGTGCAGATGAGACCATAGGTTAAAGTCAAGAGTATGTATTTTATTCAACAGTGAATGTGAGGAAGAGAGATAGGAATAAATAGGAAGAGAGAGAGGGATGCATAGGAGAGAAGGACACTGAGAGAGAGACATATGAAGCAAAAGATACCACCACCATGTAGATCCCTGCAGCATCCTTCTGGTCCTTCTTCACCCTAGTCTTCTCAGTAGTGGTGGTCCTGAAGTTGTTCTTCTGGAGGTACCACCTTTATACAGTCCAAGACCCAGGTATCCATATAGCATAGATGCTGTTCCCATAACTTGAGATGGTATGTGCATAAGCACTTTCTCCATTTCCCACAGTTTGCCATGGTGGGAATTTTTGTCTCGATGCTAACTAAATCTTGACCTCCATTAGTCCTGGAAATGACTCCTTCCTGCTATCCTGTTTGTGCTTATCTCAAGTTCCTGTTGTGGCGTATGAGAAGTTCCTTCCATGGCTTTGACAGTGTTTTGAGACAGTTCAACTGCATCCTTTAAGTCCTTACACCTTGAGCTCAGACGTTACTCGCTCTCTTCTAGTTCCAGCCTTGGCAATGGCATTTCTTCCGCTCTGCTTGGAAAGGACTCCTCTTTGTCAGATGTTTGGCAGATGGATGCAAAGTGACTGAGAACATTGGTTTTGTGTAGTTTGGAGAATAGGAGGCTGAAGGGTGACTTCTTTGCTCTCTACTACTTCCTGAGAAGGGAAAGTGGCGAGGAGTTTGCTGATCTCTTCTCCCTGGGATCCAGCAACAGGATGTGTGGGAAAGGGTCAAAGCTGCATCAGAAGGGGGTCAGACTGGACATTAGGAAATATGTCTTTACTGAAAGAATGATGAAACTCTGTCACAGACTTTCTGGAGAGGTGGTTGATGCCCTGTGCTTGTCAGTCTCTTTAAAAGAGGCATCTGGACACTGCCCTTCATAATGAACTTTAACTTCTGGTCTGCCCTGAAGAAGTAGTCAGGCAGTTGGACTAGATGATCACGGTAGGTCCCTACTAACTATTCTATCCTATTCTATTCTAGTCTAGTCTAGTCTAGTCTAGTCTTTGATTTCACATAGGATAAGACCTAGGAAGTTTTTGCAGGAACTTGTGGAAGGATGTTGAGTCAGGAAGTTTACAGGCATCTTGAATTCCCACTGAAGTTTAATAAAACCTCACCAACTCCAAGCATCTCCCTTCAGGGATTTCTGTGCACATGTATGAGAGAGATGGTATACACAAGCACACGTGTATATGTGGGTACGTGCAACCCCCCCTTGCCTCTGTATATTTATATAAATGTGTTCACACATATACACACAATTCTGCATGCACAAGTATATATTTGCTTTTACAAGTGAGATCTGTTCAAGCTTTGAGGTTTTTTGACTGCAACTGGAAAGCATATAGCTTATATGGTAAATAAATTTCTGATTTAATATTTCACAAAACCTTGTGAGCGGTCAAAGCTCTAGCTTATCCAGCTGTTCAACCTGATGTATTATATTTCACATAAAAAAATCAAAGCTGTCATATTCAATTTAGAAAAGACTGGCAAGAGTAACATTGATATTTACAGCTCCATAAAGTGAAGCAATAGCTATCGCTTCATAATACCAAACTTATCAGACTAGCTTTGTGTACTGAGGCTTTGATGACTAATTAAATTGTAGTTGGCACATTTGATAAGGAAATGTTAAACTTTCAAAAGTGATTAAGAGCAAGAATGCAGAAACTGGCTGGGAAGGGGCATTTTCCTTCTTTTCCCTTGTCTCCATCACGCTAAAGACCACAAAAATATTTCATTGGCAAATTTGATGCAGAGAAACCTGTCATTTACCGTCTCTGGACATGATATAAAGGCACCAGGGACTCTCTCTGTAAATACTTACTATGCATCTAATTGGGTGACCCAAAGTCAAACAATAATGTTCTGAAATAGCTGTCTAGAGCAAATGTCAAGCTGATTCACAAGTGGGTTCTGTCTGCTGCAGTTGTTTCTGTTCTGAATCTCAACCTTTTCGTCCTGCATGTTAAAAATATGTTGCGGAAAAGATAGTCTCTTGCCTAAAGAACTTGGAATTGAGTTTCTGTCAGCAGCAAGTATTAGCTGTAAGCAAAATGTAACCATTAAATTAAGCTGGATTTATTACACTGTTTCATCACAGAAATAGCTCAGTGCAGCTGAGTCACAAGTGCCATTCTTTTAATATCGTAAATGGCATTGAAATCAATGTCGGGAGGGTACAGAATCCTCTTTCTTACCCTGCTGCAGGGCAACTGAACTCCTTTGAACAAAACTAAATAAAATGGATTGGCTAGGGCCTCTTTTTTTTTTTATTCCCAGGATTTTACTGTAGCCTTTGACTTGGGATGGTATGTTTGGAAACACGGGGTTCAAATGCTTTGCTAAGTAAAGAGTGTTATGATTAACATTAATAGATTGAGTTCCTAATGCTAAAATTTGTGTAGAAGAGAGAAAAAACATTTCATCCTGAAGTATGATGACAAAATCACCTGTTATGAATTTTGTGAAAGCAAACACACACTTATATGCATCAACCTAAAGCAAACGCAGATGTGTGTTTGCAGCTTGAAGCATATCTGCTTGAGAAACATTGTCAGGAAGAGTTTGACTCTCCATGGATTGACTCTTCCCTAATAAAACAGAAGATCTTCTGGTAATGTAACAGAGCAGATCTTCTGGAGTAGTGGGATCTGTCTTCTAAAATCAAATATTCATGGGCAAGATTTTTAGGCTTGTGTTTCTGAATGCAAGGGAGAAATCATTGCTGGAAGGTCCTCTGTAGATCTGACATTCAATCTCCTAGAGGAATATTTTTGAAACCATTTTTTTCAGGAGTAGGTGACTGCCACCACTCAAGTTGACTGGTTTGTGTTTTTCTGGTTTGTTTGGTTTTTTTTTTTCTGAATTAGTTATAAATTTGTTTATGACATTATAAGTGGCTTTATCCTAAGTTTGAATATATTACACTTCAGTCAAAATGTTAGTTTGGATTTTGATATATTGTTTTATATAGATCTTGTTTGTTCCAGCAACTTGAATGATTACAAGCCATTCAAGTTCTTTGTATTTCTTTTACCTAGTAAGTCCCATACTACCTATCCCAGGTGTGATTCCTCCTGTTGAGTTTCAAACTGTTTGAAGCCTTCCTGGGCTGCACGTAGTCATCAATGTACTGTCTACTTTAGAAACCATTTAAATCTCTAAATCTGTAAGGTTTTAAAGATAGCATCTGCTTTTAGATAGCAAGAGCCATGGCCTTTGTGGGAAGGAGTGAAAAAACCACAAGAGTCTTCTAATCCACAGTCTTGGAATTGTGGATTTCACGACTGGTTTCAGCAAACATGGTGTTCTGGTTAATGTCTTTTGCTGTTCAGGCAAGTTATTTAATTGAACCTGTTCCTTTATCTTTTCTGACAGGACTATTATGATATAAACATAAAACATAAAAAGAACAGTGTGGGTCTTCTTTCTTTCTTTTTTAAATTTTTTTTTATTATTTTATTTTTGAAGTGGGGGTGTTAAGTCTGTCTTTTGCAACTGGAGACACCGTATGATAAATCTTATGGCTAGGATGAGAGAAGGAGAACTATATTTTAGAGAGAATTATAAGAATATTTGTGTTACATTCTTACATCTAGTTTGGGTCAATTAAAAAAATAATTTCTCATGGTGCATCTTACATAAGTGAAAAAAAGCACATCCCATTATTTTAAAGACTATAAGGCCTATAGACATGTGCGGGTTTGGTGAGATTTTTGGCTCTTGGGTATAAATGTTTTTTCTTTCTGATTTAGTATGTCTAAAGCTCCTGCTAAAATACGCTTCAAAGCACCTCTGTGCAAAAGATATTTAAGATTTAGTATTGTTCTCTTATTTTAGGATAATTTTTTGTTTATGTATGTGGTTTCCGCTTCATAGTGATCTTTCTGCTGCTTCTGCGATACCTTAGCCAATTATCTCTGCTTCTATCTCTAATTATCCTGAAGTCTAAACCCTTTTGCAAATTATTATTCTGTCTGCAATCACTAGTGCTGTGAGGTGTGGCACGTCATACATAAATGCTGTATTTTAATTGTGAATCCAGTCTGCAGTATTGTAAATTGTCTGCTTTTGTAAATTGTCATTATCTACTTCCAGCTTTGTTCCCCATACTAATTTATAAGTTGATACATGTATTCATACGTGTGTCAACAGGTGAAACATATGCCAGTATAGATTGCCTGATGTCCATGCCAACAGAATGTATTTCTCAGAAACAGCAGTGTTCACACTTAAGTTTTTTCTGCTTGTTAAGTTTTCTTCCTTCCATAATTGTTGGATGCCTTCCAGCTTATTGTAAATTCTTCAAAAGCTTTTTTTGCTGGATGCTGTAAGTTGACTGAACAGTAAGAATTGGAGACTTGTTTAATACAGATAGCTTTTCCCTGAACCACTCTGGGAATTTAGAGAGGATCCAATTTATATGTTGCTCTGGAAATGCCTTATTTGTACTTACAGTATAATTTGCAAAACCATGCTGTCAGTTAAATTCATGTTGTCCTTTTTTCTGTTTTTCTGCAAGTTGCTTGTAAATACATTTCTGCTGGAGTAATTGTTGAAGACACAAAAAGAAAAAAAAAGAAAATCTCTGAATTCCTTTCAAGTCTTTCTGTTGGTTTTGGTTTTTTTCTTTTCTTTCTAACATAGGAGGTCTATTGTAAAGAAAAATCTTTGAAAGTTACTATTAGTTTCTAGACTCAACAGAAAATAACAGTCCTAGGTTTTGCAAGCAGACTTGCTCTAGAGTGGCTTTTATCTTGTATTAAATGGCTGATTGGTGTTAGAAATGTTTGCAATGAAAAACTAGGATCTAACTTTTTCGAGTGTTACTGATGTTTATTTCTGGCATTTGCTGTGATGTACTGAACCACTTTGTTTCCCTTATTACAAAAGATTTTGTATTAGCAGGTCTAATATATCATTATTTATCTGATCACTTTTCAAGTCATAGATTTGAAATATTGCTAAGATTGCACAGATTTTAAAAAGCTTTGCATAGCTGGATTGAAGGAGCATTAGTACCGGCAGTTATTAACTAAACTTTTCCAAAACACAACCTAAGCAAAAAACCCCACGTAATCAGACATCTGTTAGCTTCATACTTCAATTGGCATTTGTGTGAGATGCATAGAATTCTCTCTCACCTTTACTACACACAAATAAATCCATATCTTTCCCCTGCAGATACCTTAATTTTACTCAGTCACTAAGTTAGATTCACTATCTACATAATTTATTTCCTTTTAGTCTATTAAAGATAATGTACCCTGTGCTGTAATGTAACTAGAGGGTTAGGCAGTAGGAACTATATTTATAGAATTTTTTTGTAATTGCAAATTGGCTACTTTAGATGTACTCTGATGTAGGCACTGTATCTTGTTGAAGTGAAAAATGCAGATCCTCATGCCACTAAATTCTCAACCCCCAAATCATTATTACTCCCGCAATAATGATTGCATCAGTGTCCCCAGGAAATATCTAAAATTAAACAAATACCATTTTTAACAATAAAATCTCAGCTGAATCTTGGAGTAACATATTTTGGTATAGAGATGCGAGTTTTGAAAATATATAGTAATTGGTTTAGAGAACACAGTTTCTTTGATTTTACTTTTCACAGTTTGAGCTTATCAGTCAGTATCTCTAGCACTCCAGCAACTAAGCTCTACATAGACATTCACTCACTCCCACTCAGGGGGCTGGGGAAGAGAGTCCGAAGAGCAGAAGTTAGAAAACCCATGGCTTTGAGATAAAGACTTTTTGACGGGGACAGCAAGAGCTGTGCACGCAATCAAAGCAAACCAAGGAATTCACTCGCCACTTTTCATGGGCTGGCAGGTGTTCAGTCATCTCAAGGAAAACAAGGCTCCATCATGCATAACAGTCACCCGGGGAGACAAATGCCATTATTCTAAATGTCTTCCATTCCTTCTTCTTCCTACAGCTTTTTATTGCCGAGCTGGTCCTCATGTGGTACAGAATATCCACTTGGTCCGCTGGAGTAAGCTGTCACAGATGTGTCCCCCGCCATAGCTTCTTGCCCAACTGAGCTTGGTGGGATGGGGAACAGAAAAGGCCTTGACCCTGTGTCAGTGCAGCTCAGCACTAATGAAAACTGCCCTGTATTGTCAACAATATGTGCAGCACAAATCCAAAACATAATGCCATAACAGCTACTGTGGAAAATTTTAACTCTCTTCCATTCAAAACCAGCGCAGAGACAAAAGCCCTTCACTGCCATCCTCCAGGCCCTTAGTGCCTTACTCAGAACATTTAAGCAAGTAACATTAGAATTGCTGTTAATTTGTAAATCACGTAATGAACATCCATGTGGTAGAGTAGGAGAAGATGGTGCACAGCACCATTTTTAACACTTTGGTGAAAGAAAAGCTTGTGTTTTTTTCCTTCCTTCAGAGGTTAAAAACTTTATTGCCAATCTGAAATTGTCATTCTCTTTTGTTTGCTTCAGGGAGTTCTGTATAGACGGTCAGCCAGTGCTTTCAGCATTTTGTAATTTTTTAGCCAGGAAACACTCAGATAACACAGCTGCATTTTTGCTTCAATTATGAATTCTGGAGGTTTTCCACTTAGAATTTTCCATAACAACTCAGTCCATATCTCTTATTGTAGATTAACAGGCTAAACTAATTCAATTTTTTCTGCCCTTAGTGATTTTTATTTTTCTCCTGTCTTGATTTCTGAGGTATTTTTATGCTGAACTGATATTTCTCAAAACCCTCAACATCTGCCTCCTCCTTCTTCTACGCCTCTCCTTTCTTACAGACAGATCTCCTCCACGCTTATACCACCCAGCTGCTGCCCTCAAAATCAGGCACAATGAACACCTGCTGCTGTGGAAAACTGCCTCTGAGCAACAAGTGTCCTCTTCCTTGCTGTGTGAAGACAGGCACAGTGAAAAGGATAACCCGCCACCCACCCATCCAATAAACCTGCTGTCCACCTCTCCAGCTGTGGCAAGAGAGGGTGATAGCCATACCATGGCAGAGGAGCAAGAAAAGTCCTGTGGATGAGAGTGGCAGTTGGAGTACTCTAAGTTCTTCTTTATGCTCTGGCCTCCGTCCCAGCCAAAAATACCTGCGGGGTTTCAAAATGCTGTCTTGTTTCTCTGTTGTATGCCTACAATTCAACATTAAGGGGAGATTAGATTTTAGGTTTAATTTTTTTATTCCTTTTGTATCACAGTAAGAAGGGAAAAAAATCCATCTAAATTTTCAATTGCTTGCTCCATCAGAGCTTGCACAGTAGCAACCTTTAGAGCAACAGGTTTGATTTCACCACCAAATGTCACAGCTCATTAAACTCGAGAAATAGTGCTATCTCTTGCAGAAAATGTTATGAAACATGTAAGGTAAAAACTTGATCCTTCTTGTGTATGTATTCTCAAGACACTAGAGATGAAGACTGGGATTTTTCAAGAGTACTTGATGTTGGCAAAATTCTGCTGCTGTTCGGGTAAGTGGGAGATTTAACACTGTCTTCCATAGAAGCACCGTGAGGCAACTGACACTTTTTGTGGTGAAAAGTTGGTTTCTTTTTCTTTGAGGAGAAGTAAGTAAATATATGTATTTAAATAGAAACAATTTTTGTGAGTACTACCGGTACTGCATTTGTAGAATAGTATATTGTTGACAATAGTGGCAAAGTTGTAGGCTGCACAGTCTGGGGATATTTTAGCTGCTGGTAAATGTGCTCACTGACCCTTACAGAGCAGCACAGCATTTTATGAAGCACTCAGTGAAGTATCAGAAGATATGGTGCATCATCTCAGCAATTTGTCGTTTCTTTACCGTGTGCCAGAATTAGTCAGTTGGAATATGACACACCACTGTGGATTGTAAGGAAGCATCCTCAATATCTGTTGATGCCCATCTGTTCTTGTTGGGGAAACCTGCAGAATTAAAAAGCAACTCTTCCAGGAGGGTAGGAGATATGATTTCCTGAGGCTTTGCTTTGTAATATTGCACTTTGCGTATGCACATGGATGCATACACAAGTTTCTGAATACATGCAGTTAGAAAGTGTTTTGAAAGCCATGGAAAAAGTTCTCAGCCAGTACCAAGGAAAATGAATAGTTTAATAAAGTATGTGATAAAATCAGGTTCTTCTCTGAATTGTTTATCTGTTTCCTCTCTGAAGAATGCTGCTGACTTTCCCTCTTGAATAATACTCTTCCCATAATATTTTGATGTGCAGCCCCTCAATTTAGAAAGATACTAAATGTGTGGAGATGGATGGAAATGTACCTTGCAGACAACTAAACTTTTTGAGTAAAAAGTGCTGCTAAGCTGACCTAAAGTGCTGCTAACTGATCTTAACCTGTCGGGAGGTTACTCATGGATCAAGGCAATGAGCAACTTCTGAGCAGTCTGGGTGTGTGAATTGCTGCCATAATGTAAATTTCTGCACAGAAATACCAGTTGGCGTGTTTAGATGAGTATTTATGGTCTCGTTTTCATGTCAGAGTAGTAACGTATTTTTCCGCTTCCTGAAAACAATGTTATGGTTATAAACTTGAAAGGAATTCTGAGACAAATTCAGATTTTTGTTGGCACTATCGCTTTTGTTGGGATAGTACGAAACTCAGAAAACCAAATTTCTAGAAGCAGAATGGAAAAGCAAAATGTTTTCTGAACTCCTTAATATCATGGGAAAAGGTCGAGAGGGTGCATTTTGACATTAGAATAACGACCCTTTCTGTTCTTCACCATTTTCCAGATTTTCTGACTTAGCTCGCAGGAAGATTGCTCACTTCTATTACTGACAGTCTGTTGTACTAACCAGGAAAAATGCAGTCATAGGCTCCTGTCTAGCTGAAAACTTTTTTTTTTTTTTTTAAAAACATAGCTTCATTAAAGTTTTCGGCATTAATTTTGCCTTTAAGGCTGGACATCTCTTTAAAAAAATGAATGGATACAGGGCCAAAATTGTGCTGCACAAGAACAGAATGCTCTTGCTTTGTTTTGATCGTCAACAAAACGGCATATTTGAATATTATGCTTAATATCTATTTTCTAAAAAAATGCATGGATTGCTAGGAATTTTTCTTTTAATTAAAGTAGTATCAAGACCTGTATATTCCAAGCAAAGAAATCCACCTGAGAAGTCTGCTTTCCAGTGCCATGGCCTTATTTCTGTGTATCTAGCTTTAATCTAAAATGGTTGCATAAAGAAAAACTTGAAATTTTTTCAGTGAAGCAGTGGCCAATATCTATTTATTTTAAAATATCTGATGGAAAAAAAAAAAATATTCTGAGTGTGACTTTATGAACTGTCTGAAAGGTTACTTCCCTCTCAATGAAATCCATGTTCACTGAAACTTCTCAAGAGATATGGCTGGCTATTGAAATAAGCCAATTATACTTCCTAATTTGTATTTATTTTGGAATTTAAGAAAATATTGTAAAATTAGGAGAAACCCATGTTGACTATACAAATATAAGCCTGCATGTATAGAACTGTGACATCATAAAAATAAATCTCGACACATAGTGTGGAGTAATTAAATATTTTGTGCCCTCTTCTGATGCTTAAATCTATTGGTTTCTGTAAAAGATGGCAAATTATATTAGTTTGTCCAACCAAAAAAATTGTCAGCCATTTTTTAAAGTTTCAGTGTGAGGATAAGTCCCACTGTAAAATAACAAAAGGAAGGGTATGGTTTTTTGGGGTTTTTTTGGTTGGTTTTTTTTTTGTTTGTTTGTTTGGTTTTGTTTGGTTTTGTTTGTTTGTTTGTTTGTTTTTAGCTTTAACTAGAATAATAAAAGCAGAAATGCCACAGATAAAATTAAGTAATTGTTCTGTGAAATACTGGTGGTTTTTTTAATCTACTGCCTCTTTGGACACAATTAATTGCTGAAAATATGTCTTCAAAATCAGTTTTAATTGTGTAGCACACTTCCATATATGTCAAAACTTCAAAACACAACTTTTATGATCTGTTAATGAGTTGTTACATTCAAAAAGATTTTTTCTAGAATTATGCTATCTAGTAAAAGACGAGAGAGCTACAATTATTAAGTACTAAGCTTGGATATATGTCTAATCTTTATCCTTAAAAATGTCTGTTGCGGTTCAAGTGCAGCTCTGAATGTGAAAAACAGTTTGCTGACCATCTCAACATTAGCTGTAATTCTGTTAGGGTGGTATAAATCAGGATTGTAAAATGTTTTACACTCTACTTTTTTTTTTTTAAACTTTTAGCCAAAGAGTCTAGTTTATGTGAAAGTCACTTGAACCTCATTGACTTTTAAAATGGCACAGGAATGCATGTTTGTTTGGATTTCAGCATCTTCACCCTCGCCTTCACTTTTGCCTTCCCCTTTTCCTTCCTGCTTCCCTTTCCCTTCCCACATCTAACATGAAATTTGGCCAATAAATATTTATTGCTGTGAAAGAAAACCTAATTAACATATAATACTGTAATAGCTCTGATATATATTAATTTCTACTTTTGTGCTATCTATAACTCTTAGGAAACATTAGTGACAAATTTCACACCCTACTGTAATCTGATAGATCCTAATTAACAACATTTGTCAAAAATTGAAACAAGCAGCAGAATTCCACATGTTACATTTTCTGTTGTCATTAAAATTATGTATATGTATTTGACATGTTTTCAGGAATGCTAGGAATGTGTAATTTGTACTCAATACCTGACCTGTACTTCATCATTTAAATGCATTATCAGTATTTTACAAAAAAAACAGGATTGCTTTTTTTCTGTGCAAGTTTTACTTAAACTTTATATCAAAAATCAAATATTCGAATGTGGGTTAGTTTTTGTTCTGTGAAAGATTAAGGAAGTAGAAGCTGTTTTGCAATATATGCTATCCCATTGGAAAACATGATATGACATGAATTTTGCTTTAAACTGTTCCCTTACTTGAAGAGCGTGCAGAGGCATGGATACACGAGATATTTGTTGTCAACAGCTGAATAAGCATACTCATGGAGGGATTCTGTCAAACACTTCTCTCACAGGAAAGGCTTGATCGCTTCTGTGACTTTTGTTGCAAAGATGCTGTGCACGGGCCTGTGCTTTGGAAACATCTGAAGACAGAAATTAGTTTGTGCTCTATCTCTTGGGAAAGGTTGGCCTCCCCTTAGAGCCCTTACCTTGCAGGCTTGGCTGATGCTCTGCCTTGATTCTTGGAACGTCAGCAGCCATGCTGAGACGGTGGGAACAGGGAAAAATGCAGACAGAAGTGAGATGTCGTTAGACTTCCTCTTAATGATGTTTAACAGAAATACAAGTTGTTTCCTTTTCTATGTGGAGCATAAGGTAGAAATACTGTTACTGTAACCATTTGTTACTGTTTGCTGCTGTTTCTAGATGCTTCGTGTAGGTGCAACCGCTCTGATTTCTCTGTCCTGAAGGGTTTATTCAGACATTTCATGGTAATTTTTTGTCACCTTACCACAGAGATGTCCAGTTGCTCTACATCTTCTAGTGCTTTTCTTCTTTATGAGAAGATGAATGAAGGCCCATTAAGAGAAAGGACCCTTGATGGAGAGCTATCAGCACTAGAAGAACAATTCAGTGAAGTCATCTTTGAAGGCGTAATTTACTCTCATGATTTGAAATCCTGCGGAGGATTTTGCTGTTAAATACAGCAAAAGTGGATTTTGTGAAGACACTGAGTAATTTTTTTTTTTAGTTATACATTGGAAAGCTGCCTTGTCTGCCCAGTGTCCTTAACTGAGAGGACTTGAGATTTAAAAAAATGTGTGAAGAGGCAGTTCTTGAGATGCAATTTTTTCAGTGTATGCTCTTCTGTGTCTGTGTTTGTATATTTTTTAGGAAAAAATATTATGAATTATAAATTGGGATTCCTGTGGATACTCTGGTCTGTTGTACTCCTGAACTGAAACACTAAGAGGGTTTCTGTGAGAGGTGATCCAATAACAGTAACAGGTGAAGCTGGGAGAACAGAAGAGTCAAAATTATGCGGCTGGGCAATTAAGAAAGAAAAGCAACCTTGGCCTGACCACCAAGAGGCAGACATGTTTGTAGAACTGAGAGATATGACCTAGGAATTTAATAATACGTGGAAAAACTGGTTTGTGCAAAGTAATATATTGTGTTCATTCTCCTCCTCTGTAAAGTACTTTTCTTTTATGTCGCAGCCCTTTTAACTCTGTCATTCAGCAGGGAAGTGGTACATTATGTGGTCTGTGGTGCAATTCTCACACTGTGAAACATCCTGTGTTGGGTGGTTGTAGCTTTACCCGCTGTTACTTATATAATTTAATAAGAAACCCTCAAAGTTGACTAATCCTTGTTACTGCAAGCTAGTGCTTGGCAAAAGGCCTACGTTTATGGCACTGGTTATGATGTTCAAGTTAATATATAACCACTTTTCATCCATTTCATTAACACTTAAATTTTTGTCCTTTGCAACCTGCTGAGTCATTAACATTCAACAGCTAATTACAGGTCATGTTTTAAAAGAATTTCTTTTAAATGGTTTTGTGAGCCATTGATTTCAATATAAGAGCATAATATGCTTTATCACAGTGTTACTCCATGTAGGCTGACATTGTATCTAACTTTCACCTCACCTGAGTAAGGCTGTCCCTGGAGTTCCTCATGGCATCTTTTTGAGATGAATCCAAATTGCTTTTTCTTACCCACAGTTTTGAAGAAATCTCATGTGTTTCTATTTCCAGAACCCTCAAAAGAATGGGATCTCATATAAGCTGTGGGGACAGCACACTGTTAATCTTCTACCATTTAAAAAATTGACATCTTATTCCTTTCTTTTGTGTTGCTTGATAAATGATAACAAAATATTTAATCTCACAAGCAAGAGGCTGTATATTTTTTATACATCCTGTGTGAAACTCAGGCCAGACATCATTCTGAAATCTGAATATTTTGTTCACCCATCATTTTTGTGCTAAGGTCTGTTTATATACACAAAAGAACCAAGGGAAAGGGTTGTGACCCACCTCTGAGGCAGGGCAACCAAGTTCATTGTTAACAGATCCTTTGGGGTGGGTTAAAACAAAATGACACTAAAAACATGGTATAAAAATGAATTTTATTTGAGAAACTGCTTTGAAACCTAACTGGAAAAAAAGCTGTAAGGGATCGGAAAAGGTGTCTATAGCCATTCCGGAGTTTATGATCCTCCTATAAGAGGAAAATTGGAAAGAGGAAAAGTAAACAAAGAGAGATAGGGGAAGAGATTAGATAGATAGATAGATAGATAGATAGATAGATAGATAGGTATCACTACCTGTGGCTCTAGTGATGCCTGTGTAATCATGGCCTGTAGTCATGATATGCAGTCCTGCTCTGTCAGGGGTAGAGGTCCATATATGCATGGAAAATTGGTTTTCCTGCTTGCTCCAGTAAATTCCCCAGTACATCCTCTGTGAGGAGTTTTGGACAGGCACAATCTTCTTTCTGGAAGCTTCTGGAAGTTTGTTGACATCAAGAGGATAGGTGAGTATGTGTGTCTGTGTGTCTGGGTGTGCCTAGACAAATTTTCTGTACAAAGCTTCTGAGTAAATTTTCTGAGTTTTGCAGTTGTGCAGTGGTGGCTGCTGGGGTGGGAAAGAGACCACCATGAAAAAAATCCCCCCTACCCTGTCTCCAGCTAAAGATGGCTCTCCTTTAGTTAGTAAACAGCTTGATTAAGGCAAAATTTAGCCTCAGCATCCAAGTGGTTCACTACAGAAAGTTTGAGAGGTGTTTCTTTAAATGTTTGTCTTTATATTAACCCCTCCAGTGTGGATATGAACCTCTGGAAATAGTAGTTTCTGGAACATCCATGAGCTTTGTGATACAACTGGTATCACATGTGAAAGACACTTTGGTCTTATTTCTGACAGGCTGCAAAAAGTATTTTTATGCTGATTCTGTCCAGATGTGTGGTAACTTAGAGACTAATGGTGATCTCTAGTTTCTCTTGCATCACTGCTGACACTGTTGAGCTGCTGGAGAACCCACTCAGGAAACTTTCTTTGTTTTAGTACAGCCAGGGAGCTTATGTCAGTCATCTGTCAAATGTAACTTTAAAAAGAGAGAAAGAAGATACATTAGGGAATCTTTTAGTTTTTTCGGGTTTTTTTTGTAGCAGGAAAATCATTACGAACTTCTTAATGCTTTAAGATGCTCAAAATTAAAACTCAGGATAAGGCATTCAAGTGGTCAAAGTGTGTGTGTAAAGAAACAGACAAGTTGGTAATGCAGTGTGAATTGTAGATACATGGCAGAAAAACTCTATTCAGCAAACAAATGAAATCTTTCACTCATGAGGCCAGAATAGGAAAGATATCCACAAATATAGCAAAACGGAGAAGAGGTGTTAAAATGAAGTTTAAAAATATAGTGATAATGAGAGACTGTAATTTTCTGAGACAGGAATGATTCTTATCACAACAGGTCAGGGGTTAGGTGCAGTCAGAAAACCCAGACTGTAGCTGGAAGCCATGAGAAGGTAATTGAAAATTGCATCCTGAATTGAGAAGGGAAAGTCCGCCTTTGTGCATGCAGAAATTTGCTGACATGCACGTGGGAAATTAAGACAGCCATTTTCCAGACAGCTGGATTTAGAAGCTGCAAGTTTTGTAACTGAAAGAAAGGTAGAAATTACTTTTCCAGTCAAGGATTGAGTAATTGTATTCGTACATCCTGAAGCAAAAGAGATAGCAAGTAGAGTTATAAATAAACTTTTCCCCTTTTTTTTTTTTTTTGTGGATGTGGGAATACAATGAAGTGTATGTTGGGAGTTAATGGGAAGACTGTGCACAGCTTTAGATACTGGGAATTTAGAGGACAATTGCCACTCTTGCCTGAAGAAAAAGTGCTCTAGGAGATTCATCTGAGAGATAGGAACAGACTGTGGTCTTGATTCTCTCAGTGGCAACATTTTCCTTTTTTTAAAAATGGCTTCAGATATATCTCTTGTACACAAAACCCCTTTGTATACTCTGCTATGTAGCAAGGCAAAGTAGAGTTGTATTGAGTTTGGTGCCAGCTGGGGCTAGATGTGGGAATATGATGTACTTCCTCGAGATGAATGTAAGAGAACATTTGTCTCTTTACAGACCTAATGAGTAATCATCATTCAATTTGCAAGGCTGCAGTTATGCCTACTACTTCTGCTTCTCATAATGGCTGAGTCTTTTTAAGTTTTGTCTGATCAATTAATCCAGTCAAAACATTCTAGTGTAAGTGGCAACTAATTGGGCTACCAGACAACCACACAGAAATGGTGAACCATTAGAGTGATTTTGGCATTGTTTGACTTCATATAAAATGTGCTCATAAAGATTTCAAGGAGGGTGAAGCTAAGGTAAATCTAATAATGACTGAGGACAAAGTGCATTTTATCTCCATTATCATCTGGGAGAATAGTTTTGATAACCAGTATAACCTAAGTGTCAAAAAAACCAGATTTTAATGTATCTTAGGTAAAATTGACATTTTTCTTAACTTGCCTTACTGAGGTAAGTAAAAACCCCAAAATAAAAATAGATGCCATAAGCAGAAATTATGGAAATGTTTCGTTATCCCATTTTTTGGCATGCACCTGCACAAGTTCCCATGCAGCTTAATGCCCCTAGCCCATTAATTTCTTCTATTTGAATTATTTGCAGTTCACAAACACATCCTCTTAGTTGTTTAGAAACAGACTTGTGCAGGAAAATAGACCAACATGCACTTATTTCAGCAATTAAATCCTTTTCCCTGAGGTAGAGGTCACTAGCATCTCCCAAAGAGTCCTTTGAATACCATGTCACTGAACAATTAAAAATGCGTCCTTTAAGCGCCTTTCAAAGCAACAGAATCCTTAATTGTTGGCATCAAATCTTTATACTATCACTCCTAAAAAGGCAAATCGCTTGTTTGCCAAAGGCATGCTTTTCAGCCAGTTTGCAGATATTTGGAATTTAAAAATCCTTTTCCCCCACCTCCCAACAGAGCTATCCCCTACCATAATCCAGCATATTTGCTAGCTGTTGGGATTTGAATTGATAATGGAGATGACTGATACACGTTTGAGAGGGACACTGTCCCATTTTCTCAGCGTTGTCTTTGTATCTTCTATTCAGAACACGTGTATCTTTCCAAAACTCTGCATCTGAGAAGACTGTCCCAAATAATGAAACATTTTTGTGAGGTGACTCTCCTTGTCCTTTTCAAATGTTTTCTGTGTCTGAAAATATGACTTGTGATGGAAGGAAATGGGTTTGTCTGCTTGACCCATTCCCTATTTTACTTACAGGCAGGATGTTCAGCTTGCAGTTTTTTCACTGATGAATAGATTTGCAAGCTCCAGCAGAGACCACATGGTAGCTGGCTAGTTGGGACATTCTTCCATCTTACAGCCATGGGAAACTAAATCCCAAATCTTCTGATCATGAGGTGAAGGGAATATCTTAATTCAAACCATTTTGTGATTGGAAAAGAGATCCTTTTACGCCCAGCTTTTCTGTCTTCCATTGTTTTGATTTAAAATATAATTTTTTTCATCTTAAAACTTCCTTTTCTGCCATCAAGAAAGATGAAAAAGAAATAGGGTAAAGCCTCAAACTATTTTTTTTTTTTAAATTTTAGCTGGTGACTTGCAGAATAGTACTGGTTACAATCTTCTGACTGTTATTTCTCTTTTTGTATCTTTGTGTTTTTGAATTATTCAGTTACTGGTAAAACAGAAAATGTGAGGGTTTGTAGACAAATTTGCAGTGGTTACAGATGGTAAATGAAGAACTCTTATTGCCAGTAGTGATTGCAGGAGGCTTGAATTTCTAGTAATTTGTGAATGTGTGTGACATCCCCAAGGCAATCAAGCACAATAGTTTTGGCTGAATGTGCTTAGAGTAACTAAAGCTGGATTAAAAACTTAGCTAAACTTTTAAATCATTCACTTTAACAAGTGTCACAGTATTCAGTGGGGCAGAATGTTATACTAACCATTGTTAGGATTGGCACCTGGAAAACAGCAGTTAAGTATGTATTTTCTAATTGCAGAAAAAATGGCACTCACCTGAACTGAGTAGACTGGTCAGATATTCACTGAATTGTATGTTTGGAGTTCTTGTCTCCTTAGCTAGATGCCCATGGCATAGTGTGAAAACAGAAAGGCACATTTTTCTTTCCTACAGAGTGGTCAGGGCAGGGCATGAATGTGCCTGTAAAACAGTATATTTTTGATACAATAGAAGAATATCATAAAATGATATTCTATGGCCACCTTCCTCAATAGTCTATGTGTTCAACTGTGTAGTCTTCATGTAATTTATTCTACGAACAAGCCCAAGTAAAATCGCATTATTTGAAACCAGCTTAAATAAAAACCCATTTTATGAGATGTAGTTAGCCTTTCTCAATTTTTTATACCTTTGAGTTAGTTAAATGTGCCTCCTTAATTCCTTTAAGAAAACTACAGGAGATACCAGCCAGTTTCAATTGTTGTTCAAAAATTAATTGCTACAATGACTAGTGCATATTAGAGATGGGAAAACAGATATGGAGAAATTTAGTGGCTAATCCAATGTGCCAAAATACATATCATGGAATGCCTGATTTCAAGTTCAGATTTGTAGGCAACACTTCCTCACATTTTCAAGCAGAGAAAGGAGAGGATATAAATGGACCAAAAAGAGTATGGATATGCTAATCTGAATCCTGTGTTTCTTCAGGGCATGCTGTGACAGAAAATATTTTAAAAAAAAAACGATGGTGCCCTGAACATCAAATTTTTTTTTTTTTGTAAGAATGACTGCTTTTATCACATGGGGAAAAATACATCTTGTAACTAATATGGAAATCACTTAAAAAAAAAAAAAAATTGCTGAAACAGTAATCTCCAGCCATTAGCACTTCAGTTATTGCCATCAAAAAATAATTTACAGATCTTCTCGCAGCTGCTCGCAGCTGCTTATCAAGAGATGGTTGTGAGACAAAGCTGGGCCAGAAGAGGTTTTTCTCATCCTGCAGTCAGTGTAATTAGTTTAAGAATAACCTCTCCCTTGTGTACCTGAAACAATTCTATCAGGTAACAGGCCAGCTACATAGACAGCACCAATAAATGCACCACCAAGTAGAGCTGGGCGGTCAGCGAGGTAAGGCATTTTGTTGATGGAATTGATTACTAAAAGATACTAATCAGCGCAGTAAAGATAGCTGCAGTAAGTCTTTGTTGAGTTAAAAAATGAAGTATTTGCTTTCACGTATTTGATGATATACAAGAAGCTACAGTGGACTTTTACTGCATACGTGTTTATCTTTTAATTTTTTGGTAAGGATAAAATGTTTTCATATGCCTTTTACTTCTTTCTGTGTAGTTGTTAAAAGGAAAAGCTCAGAAACAAGCCAAATTATCTGAGTGGAAACATTTCTGATTTTGAATGAGATTTTTATTTCTGTGTCCATTTCATATGCATTTGTGAGTGTTGGGGTGGTTTTTTTCCTCCCTTGAGAAACTGCCACTAGATGGAGCAAGTGTTGTTTAAAAATAAAAGGAAAAAAAATCCCGAAAAGCCCCCCAAAACCCTCAACCCCCCAGGCCTGCCCAAAACCAAAACAAACCAAATNAAAACAAAAAAGAAAAAAACCCAAATCAAGAATACTGAAGACCTGTCCTAAAACCTGAGAAGGATAAGAACACATATCATTTAAAGATGCAACATCTTCGTCACTAAAAGTTATGTGCTAAACTATGGAAGTTCAATATATTTGAAAGCTGTCTAATCAAGAAAATTCTTTTCACTTTTTCATAAATATCTTAAGACAAATTATGCTTAAATGAACCCTGATACAGGGGCTGGTGGAGAGAAAGGATAACTGCAAAAGCAATTATCTAAAATTCCTTGTAGAATCCATTGCATATCTAAGATAATTGCGATGCCATCATTAAACATTTTTAGATAATGAGAAGCAGAATGGACTTATTAGCGCATTTCTCACTGTATTAAGTAAATGTTTTATCAATTGCTTCAAACTTGGGCACACAAATTTAGGTTGACCTTGAAACACGAGACTTGCCTGTAGGATAAGGAATGGTGGACTCATTTCAGGGTGATGTAGGGTTTTGTACTGACCCACAATAGCATTCCCTCTCTGGCTGGTGAAGGAGACTCAACAGAGTCTTAGAAGGTAAACCTTACAAGTCTTGTTGATCAGAGGTGGGCTTAATTTGGTAGAGTCTGTGTTGATATATCTCAAACAATCTGATCTCACTATGACTTAGCAAAGCCCAGATTATATTGTTCCAGCTCTCTCAAACTGATTTATTTTAATGGACTGTATTTAATGTGAGGATAATATTTCTTAAGATTGTTCTCTTTACCTGGATTTGCAAGAAGATGGGGAAAAACATCCTCAAAGATGCTCTGAAGTAGATGAAAGCATTTTACTGAGAGAATTGTGCAATCACTTGTGGGTGGCATCCCAGTATTTGAAAGAGAACATAATTTGCATCCTTGCAGCTGATCTGTTCCGTCCTAAATTACAGTTACAGGGACTTAAAGGATAACAGTTTGCAGATCATTTGACTGAATTAGACTTCAGTAACTTGACTGGAATCTCCCAATCAGCCGGTGAAGAGTTTTCTTCCCATGGCTGTCTGTCATCTGTGATTTATTGCACCACACCAATCTAGTCTTTGTCTTCTCCTAATTTACAGCAAGGTATTTGATTGCCTTTTGGAGTATGCACAGTATTATACAATGTTTCTAAATGTTGTGCTATCAAAATTCCCATTCTCTTCCTTTGTCTGTACACTTTAGGTGATTAGGGCACACCTACATTTTCAGTGTCGTAAACAGATGCTCTTTAAAATGCAAGTGAAAGACAGAAGCATGCTGAAAATACAGCTGTAAAGCAGGCACTGGCCAAGCCTTGTAAAACAGGCCTGCCCATGCAGTTCGAATGATATACAGCAACACTGACCCAGAGAGACTTCCTCCAGGGCTAGGGATTAGAAGCTATATTTGACTAAGCCATAGTCTCTGTTCAGGCTGCCAGTAAGGGCACCAATTAGTGTCAGTTGCAATTGTGATTTTTTTGAGATCTCAGCCATTAGCAAAATTCTGCAGTGGCTCTACCTAGTCATGCTGAGTATACTTCACAGCATAAATATAATATTTTGAGGTCTCTTTTGGTGTGTTTCGTTTATTTAAGGTGAAAAAATAAGAGGTTTGTGGATTATTGTATGAGGGTATTAAAAATTCTTGGTACATATGCTCTCTATTTTATTTAAACAAGTAATTTACAATGTGTCACCTCAAACTTTCACCACTCTTTCCATACAGATCCTTAGTTTTTGCTCAAGATTTTTTCTTTTTGTGATGAGTATTACTTTCATAAAGAACCAAATGTAGGAAAACTCGATGAACATACACAGAACTAATAAAGGATGAGGATTTGTTTTTATGCACTCTATAAACAATAGAAAGAAACTTTAAAATTGTAAGTTATCTGCCTCTCTAAGCCATCATGAATAATAATAAAAATAATATGCTTAGTATTTTCAATGAACCCATTTTAGAATGAGATCAATTTTTTCTCAGAATGCCTAAATAAATTACAAACTTGGAGCCAGAAGTTAAATACAGGTTAATGTAAGAATGAGAATTCAGATAAAGGAACAGATTAAAGATTGGATTTGTTAAGGTGATATTGTTCTAGTCATTACTTTTTCTAAGGATTTTGAGGGGGAGATTCTTGCACTGGGTATATATGACTTAAGTATAAGCTGCTGCAATGTCTACAGGATGGTGTTTGTGTTTAAGTTGGAACAAGCTGTTTTTTCCACTTTGCTTTCCTAGACATGGGGGAGCCTGCTCACAGGAGGAAATCAAACTTCCAGAAAAAAAGAGATGTTGCTTCAGGACTAAATCTCTGTCTTGACAGAAGAGGAAGAGCACATTAAGGGTAAGGTTCAAATCAAACAAGGAGACCATTTAGTAACTGCACTAGGATAAATTCTGTTCCTTTGTGATTTACATGTATAAAAATCCTTAAGATTCCTTCCTTTCCTATCCAGACAATAAAGCCCCTCAGACACTAACAGTGAAAACTCTTATTATAATTACTTGTGATGTAAAAGCATGTTTAATAATGATTTTGTTACCTATTTATTGTTTAGAAAACTCCTCTTCTTTTGGAGCTTGGATCTGCGCTTTTGGCCAGGAAATCTTGAAGATGTGCTACAAAATTGTGTAAGAACTCAGGCAAGTGCTACTGCCTCCCAGTTTGCATGCTGCTTTTTGCATCCTTCATCCACAAGAGATTATCTGGTCTTATGCTGTTTCTAATTTTCCAAAAGGAAGGCCCATAATTAATAAGGTGCTCTACATTTGAGTGATGTCTCTGGGAGGATCAGCACTCCATTATAAATGGAAAGAGAGATGGTGCTACAAATGTATATGAGGCTTTTTAAAATTCTATTCCCAGGACATAGAAGTAACCGAAATATCAGCTTCCCTCTCTTAGCTGCACTCATCACTTGAACGCAGGTCTGGCAATGGTAATTCACGTATTTTTCATCTTCATACTGGACAATTGCAATGCATCTTGCTACTTGCAGTTCACCTGGAAGGAAAGTACAAAAGACATGGTTGACTATGCAATAGTCTTCCTTTTTAGAAGATCCACTGTCAGTTCAATAGTGGCTTCATTGAACTTTCTGGGAATCATTGTCACCATTGGAGTCTTATAACTCAAAATTGAGATATGATATTTTTATTCTTTTTCTTCAGCAAAGGGATGTATATGCAAACGTGATGCTGTGGCACTGCTATAGTATACATACAGTGTGTTAACCTTCCAGGTAACTGCTTCTGTGCACTCTGACTTCTTGAAAAATGCTGTGTAGCTTAGTCACATAAATTTTGTTTTCATTTACTAGCAGTGTTTCTTTGGCAATGCCAAGTAGACAACGGTTAGTTGTAAGGGGAATAAATTTGGCCTGTGCTAAGGGACTGCCTGTATGCTAAGTTTTGGAACAGGATTATGATAGTAGTTCAAAACCAAAAAGTGATTACATACATATGAGTTTCAAAGAGACCAAGAAATTTCACTGAAAAAGAAAACATGAGAATGAAGCTTCAACACATCCTAACATTACTCTGTGCCTCTTGGCACCATTAGATCCACAGTTAGATCCATTTGGGCATCAGTTCTGACTCTGTAGCCTTTTACAACAAATTCTCTTTCACTTTGTAAATGCAGTAGTCAATCAAGTATTTGCAGCTTGCTACCTAAAGAAATTCTCAGCTCACAGAAGTATAAAATAATCTTGAAGACAATAAGTGAAATTTAATCCTTCATTCCCTTCTACCATTCAGAAACCAGAAAGCTTCTGTAAAGACTGTATTGTCAGACACATGGGCAGTGGCCCAGTAACTGTGATCTAATGATAACTTCCTTTCTGAGCGCTGGATGGGAAATTGAGTGTGGAGGGATTGGTTCTTTGTGTTTGTCAGAGTTGTATTGGTGGGTTGGTGGGTGTAGTTACTGTAGATCGAGCTCATAGCTCTTAGGAATTGAGGTGCTACAGAGGCTTAGATCGAGCTTACTTTCTGTTGACAGGTCAATCTACTGTTTCCTATTTGTATTTGATATGAAGTTTTGACTTCACCTCAGGAAATCCTGCTGAAATATCACTAGCTCCATTCCTGCACTTCTGTTAAGTAAAGCTGAGTGATGAAACTCTTACCCAGTAAAACAGCCCCCAAAACCAACTCAAGAAGAGGTGAAAATATTACGTACTGCAAGACATATACCTTAACCACTTAGAATAGACCCAACCATGGCCTTTGCTTCTGAAGGCTATGTCACCAGGTTTGACTCAAGGTTCAGCCTTGTGCCCTTTGTGTTTGAGGATGAAAAAGGGTTAGACAGATAATTAATAACTGTAATAAAGCAATGCACAGTCTCACTGCACAACAAACCTTTGATAGTAACTGGTATAGTAATCTCTCCTTTTATTAAGAGGGAATCTAAAAACAGCTTTCAGCATAATGACTCATCCCATCTTCTCATTTATCACCAGAGGTTTTGCTTTGATATTACAAAACCTTCCTATAATCTTATCTGTAGTACCCCATCTAGAGGTATTTTCCCTGCTAAGTGTTTTCCCAGCTTCAGAGATCTCACTTCTCTGATGATACTGTTGAGCAGCTGCTTCAGCCTGCATTGTTTTCTCTCCTTTTTTCTCTCCTATACAGTCTACGTGAGGAAAAAACTCCACTGTATGTTTGCTTTTTTTCCCTCTAAGCATGTCAAATGGACTTTTGTTTCTGTACAATTTTCTTTCTGTTCTCTTTTTTAAATTCTCTAATAAAAAATTATCTACTCTCATCTTCCTGTATACTCATTGACATCTCATTTTTGTGTCTGTACAGCAACAGTCCTTTCCTGCTTCCCATTCTTTGCCCTATGAGAGATTCTCTACTTCTCTTGACAAGAGTTCTGTGCTTTTAAGTCACTTGATGGTACTCTCATCAACTAAAGAGATCACTGTTAGAAGACTTCACTATTTTTTCCATTAGCTTGTATCTGGATGAACATAAACACTAGAAAAACATAAACTCTAGAAAACAAAACTATTCTGCTACTGTTATTATCTCTGGACTAAGAAGGTAATTTATACACTGATTCACCCTTGCATAATTCCCTGACCTGTCTTTTGTTGTTGAAAATAGATAATTCCACAGCTAAATAGGCTTTTTTTTTTTAATTTTGTCTAAATATACTGTTGTCTGACCATAATCTCATTGGAATCAGTGGGATTTTTTCCATTAACATCAGTGTGCTTTGGATCAGATCCCAGATGAACTTTTTTCTTGCCTTTTAATACTGTGAGTACTCAATTATGATGCTCTTAATGCTGAGCCATGCTGGGAAAGGAAAGTTTTTGCACTGCTGGAGTCCTGGTTCCTGGCAACCATATGTCTTTCAAAGGCAATATTCCTCCATGGGGGAATGATAGAAGGATTCCCTCTGCTACACCTCTTTAATTACAAGAGCAAGTATCCTCCCACTGCAGTCCTCCCAGCATCTAGGAGCACTGCTGTAGCCTTCTCTGGTGCAGTCAACATTTCCAGAAAAGATTAAAAACTTCCTCTCTGACTTCCTGATTCACCTCCCATGCAGCTGTTACTTATTATTGCAATGCACTCTTTAATTGAGGATGCTCAGGACAATAAGGATTCCCATATGGCACTTGCTGCATCTCTGAGACTAGAAAGAACTTTCCTGTTTCTCCTCAGTAAAAACATCTTTGGTTAAGTAGTGCTGTATGTGGCTTACATTTTAAATTCTGCCTTTATTAAATTCAGAACAAAATGACGAGGACTTGCAATTATATATATATAGATAGATAGATTCATGAATATATATAAAACACTTTATATATATGTGTGTGTGTGTATGCATATAAAGTCAGTTTGTACACCTTCCAAAAAGAGTAATTTGGTTTTCTACCCGACAAAGTTGCTCTGGCTTTCATGTGTTTTAGTCATCCTGAAGCACTGACACCTCAAATTCTGTTTTGACAACTGGGGAAAGCATTTAATAAAAGCAGGCTATTTCCTGTATGAAGGCTGCTAAAATCCAAGTTTTACATGAAACTCTAAACTGGGAACTAAGCATGGTAAATATGGGAGGAGTTATTCCACAAGTCTATCCTTTTCCTGATCACCTGAGCATGCAGTTTCTGTTTTTAATTTGTATTGGGGTAATGGAATATTTTTTTTTTATTGCCAAGTGTTCTGATGTCATGGGAAGCTCTACATTCCCCTCTCCCATTCCACCCCCCATAGCTAGAAATTCCTAGTTTACTCAAAAGTGCTTCAATGTTTGTGCAATTGCCTTCAGATTCTAGTCTGGAAAAAATAATTAGTATTTTAATTTCAGGAAATATGAGAACAGGTTACTTAAGCAGAGTATAATGTTTGAATGTATTCTGCCAAACAGATGAAAACAATGACGTAAGTGTTCAAGAAACCTGGGAAATGCTTTCCTGGAAATGCTGGAGTCATTGTATGCATTACGCTGTCTCTGGAATGGTTCCAGCGTGCTCCCCCCGGACAGGCGCAGGGTACACTGCTCCCGGTACCCGCGTTTGGTGAAGGCTCTTCAGCTCACAGCCAGCATTTGCAGAGAGCTTTGGAGAGCAGCAGTTTGTGCGCCCACATAGAAGGCGGGGTGAGGTCATTGCTGCCCTGACTCCAGAGCCTGCCCAAGATGACTCACTGAATATGCCCTGCAATGGCACAAGTACTTTCTGGGATTAACGTGTTGTGTAAAATCAGAGGATCGTTTCTAGTCAGACAGTGAATCTGAAATACAGCAACAGCTGTGTACTATGCAAGAAGGAATAGTCTGTTTTCAAACAAAGCAATAAATGAAGTTACTCTGATGATCCGTGCTTGTCCAAATGCCTCAGTCTCTGGTGGCAGAGGTTTACAGGAATGCTGATCTCTTCTGCAAGTGAATTTTGGGCACTAAAAGAATACTGTCTAGCTTTAGTGTGTCAGTGTTAGGGTTCTCTTCAAGGCTTCAAAACGGCCTGGTCAGGTAGTAAAGACTGGTAATAAAGATCCTATCTTGAATTCTGTCCTGAGGATGAAACGAACTGCTGGATGCATTACTTTCTTGATGGATTAATAATTGCTTGCTTTTAGATATTCCCAGTATACGAGGTAGAAGAAAGATATTAGTGGAAGCAAGAAAAAATTTCCAAACAGTTTTCCAGTCTCATAATCTTTGGCTCAATCCAGATTCTAATCTTTCCAGGCAAAATGCAGAATCACAAAATCACAGAATAAGATGAGCTGGAAGAGATCCACAAGGACAATAGAGTCCAACTCCCGGTCCTGCACAGCACCATTCCCAGGGGTCGCACCATGTGCCTGAGAGAGTTTTCCAAATTATTCTTGAACTCTGTCAGGGTGGTGCTGTGACCACTTCCCCGGGG
>VWZW01004514.1:144365-183129 GCA_013397115.1 Edolisoma coerulescens | reverse complement strand
CTCCTCACCTGATGGAGCTGCCCCTGAGCAGGTAATCCAGCACGTGCAGGTGGAGATGAAGAAGGAGAGAGGGAACTTCTCGTATGAGTTCCACGGGGGTTTACTAAAGTGAAGGTTCAGGAAGGAAAAGCTGAATCGCAAGTGTTTCTGGGAGCATATATACAGGGAATGGTAAGGGCGGGGATAAGGAATACAGCCAATAGGATAAGGGAAGGAATGCAGGGTTCACAGTGAAAGCACCAATGGGAATAACACAAAGGAGGGACTTAGGGTAGGAACCAAAGGGGTGTTGAGTTTAACAGAATCTAGAGCTTTATACATATTAATCAAGGGAAATGAATATTTATAACATACATAAAACTGGGAGGGGAAAACATGAACCAGCACACTGCTACACCCCTGGTCTGTCATCTGTGTGGGAGACAGAGGCAGAGAACATGTTTAACACCTTTGCCTTGTCCCTGTATGTGAGGTGACCATCTTCATCCTGTAATGGGCTGATGTTATTTTTCCAATGCAGAGTATCGTGGCTGTTGCTTTGAGTTTAAGCAAAAAGAGCAGGTCCTGAGGAGCCATGAGTCCTATGCCAGTTGCACCTGAGGAAGCAGTCTAATATGAGGAATGGGAGCCATATACATATCTTGGAAATGACTTCAGACCTCCTTCATGCTGGAGACATACCAGTTTGTCCTCTAACAACATTATTCGGTTAGTTTTTTGTTGTTTTTCCTCCCTGTGGCAATTGAAGAAGGTGAAGCAAAGTGTCAGGAACTAGCTCAGAGGTTACCTACCAGTGCAGAATTCAGCTGGGAAACCACAGGCAGGAGGTAAACCCAAGAGCATTCCTCATGTTTAATCATTCATGATACAAATGCCACAGAGGTTTTCCCTCATATATGGTGATTTATCACTCAACAATATTCAAAAATTATAATTGATGTACCTGTTAGAGATCTGCACAGTAATAAAAGTTATCTTTCTCAATGTCTTTAGTGCTAAAATGTATTTGGCGCTTCATACATTTCATAAACTTAATTGCCATTTTACTCATGTTAGCAATTGTCTCTATTACAAGCATTATTAGTTGCCCTAAAACACAACTTCTAATGCACTATTCTGCTAAGCAAGCCATCTGACATTTACAGAGATGGCTTTGGCAGTGTAGAGAGCAGGATATACCCAAAATCCTCCTCAGCTGTGAGTGGAACATAAGAAATATTTGCCAGCTTTTAGATAACTAGAGGTAACAGAGAGAGAGGAAAAACCCCATTATTCCTCATTTTATGACCCACACAAAGTCTTTGTGCACCCAAAGGCCCTGAGTTTATGAGCAACTGATTTCATGTGTTCTGTAGAGGCAAGAGAGTTTGGAGACCTTTAGGTTCCCCCATCAATTTGTCCATCAAAAGCTGCAGTAGATTGAAATATTTGATAATTGGTGAAGTCTGGGCACATCCCTGGAGCAGAGGAGGGATGTTGTGTGTTTCTCAGGCATAGTGTGTGTCCACAGGGACCTAACAGGTAGACCCTTTTCATTTGCCTTCATAGGAAATACTTAGTCCTTGTTGAAATCTTGCAGATCAGGCATCTCCTGCAACATGTTCATTACAGAGTTCTGTGGTCTGGAACAACTCTGTTTCTGATGTTTATGACAGAGGTGTACATAAAAAAATTAGCTTCTCTAGCAGGGCTGATCATTCTAGGAGAGTGTAGCCTCCTGAGGAATAATTTTCTGGCATGGTAGGTACTGTTTGAATTAATCCTCTAAAGGTTTTATGAAGATGGAAGACAGGTTGTGTTCAAGAAGGAATAGAGTCTTCCCTGTTCAGCTATTCCCAGACTTGTTTTTGTCTTTTTTCTGTTTTACTCTTGTGTTTTTCTAGGTTGTGTGTGGACTGCAACTGGTGGAGTTAGGAATGTAGGGACGCTATTTTTTTTTAATGAAGACAGAATAATTCTGTTCATTGTACCAGTGTAAGAGCATGCCTATTTTTCAAGAAATTATTTCAAATTATTTTCTTGACCAGAAATTGATCTTGTAACTCATTGGTGTTAGTACAATACTTTTAATAGGAGGCTTTGCTTTGGTCTTGCCTTATTGAAGTTTTTTTAGTTTTAAAAAGGAATAATTAGATGTTTCAATAAAAAAATCTTTTAGTGTGGAGGAGTTTTTTTGTATTTTATTTTATTTTATTTTTTTAAATAAAGTTGTTATGTTCACGGTACTGAAATCTGTGAAAAAGTTTCAAAGTTTGAAAAGCATGAGTGTAACAAATGAGTGCACACCTCACCTTTGTTACTGCTGAAAGTGCTCTGGCTTGAAAATTTTTTATTTAGAAAACTTATTATTGACAATCTGATTGGAAAACAGTGAAAGAAAACAACCTGCGTTTCAAAAACTTTTCATCCTAAATTCTTTTAAAAACACAAATGCAGTAGAATTCCATCCAGAAAGGAGCAAGTCTTGACACGGAAACACTTGGGTAAGAAACTCCACACAGACCTTTCGGAAATGAGAGAGAGATAACACAGTTTACATTTGTGGCTGTGGCCTTTCCTTCTGATGGCCTTTCTTTCTTCTGAAACAGCTCTGCTTGAAATGGTTTTGGATTGAGCTTCTCTGGCTGCACTGCTGTGCACAGTCAGAAAAAGAAAAATTGAGAGACTGTGCTATTATTTTGAGTCTTTCTTTGTGCTTGCATCTAGTTTTTTCTTCTCATCCTGGACCGTTCTAGCAACTTCAGTTACATTTGCCTCTAGAGGTATTGCTACTCCTTTATTGGACAGGAATACAAACGAGTACCTGCTCCAGGCAGAGATCACTGCACACATTTGAACTTCCATTAAAAACAAACAAGCAAAAAGCCAAACAAAAACAGTGCCCGATGTTTGTTCAACATGATTCTCAGTTGTGTGCAGTAGGCAGGAATCAAAGGAATTCCTTTCTCTCTTTTCCCCAACTATGCTTTTTTCCTCAGGGAAATCTGTAAGCATGTTTTCTGGGATTGCTTTTCCAATCTGGGAGAGATGAGCAATGCTACAGTTAGAAAGCTATTTGGAGTTGCCAGTTAAATCCTTTAGCGCATTAGTATGAGTGCAAGCAGATAGAGATGTGATGCATAAATCCAAGTCTTTGACGCTCGTTCCCCTTTTGGAAATGTGTGGAACCCCAAAGAAAGGAATTGTTCCTTTTCTACAGCATAGAAAAAGGCATTTTTCTGCCTATTACTCTGCAAGACTTGGGTTTGCTAAAGGTCTTGCTCCGGTTATTTAAAGTCTGTTAAAGACAATCAGCATTCTATCATTAGTACTATATTGGTCAAGACCTGAGGCTAATGGTTAACTTAAGTACATTATTTTCGATAAAGTACTTTACTTACTGCCTGTTTTCCTTTAGGCAGATTTTTTTATTGAAATGTGTATGTTCAGCACTATTTTGTGCATAGAAATATTATTTTTCCTGATCTAAAATTAATATTGATTTTTCCATATAAAAGGAATGAGTTTAAACTGCAAGACCCAAATTTGACCTACTTTGAGTCATACCACTTGTGCAGGAAAACCCTGCTGATTCCAAATAATATATACACTTCATATATTGTAACTCTAAATACACATCAGTGATAGACATAAAGCAATAGGAAGCTGTCTTTTATAAATTTATAGGAAGAGTTTTACATTCCCTTCTCACCTATCCTGAAGTGCTTGATAAAAGTAAAAGAATTACCAAGCTCGGTTTTTACATAGTCAAAATGCTCATTCAAATTCATAATGGTAAAAACTGCTTGATGACTCCAAGTGGATGTTTTAAAAGACAAGCTACCAGCTGTTTTTAATATGTGTTTTGTGTGTGAACTAGCTCATTTTTGTCCCCCTGATGAAGGTCATCACATTCACTATTTTCAAGTTGGGTTAATCCAGTCACATCTATTTTTTAAGGCCTCTTAAAAAACTGAAACAACAATCTAAAAAAAATTGAAAGAATCTTAAAGAAAGGTTTTTTAAGACTCGTTGACCCCAAAATAAATCCATTGTCTGTTTGTTTGGTTTTTGTTTGGTGTTTGCTTGTTTGTTTGTTTGGTTTTTTAAGTGACATAAAAGACTATTTCTGCATGTGTACAACCTTTGGTGTCTTTGGTGTGTCTTCTTTTAGTGCTGAGGCAATGATTATTTTTATTGCAGCAGAGATATGGTGTTGACATAATGTGATAACTGATTTTAAAACTCCTTTTCAGAAAGATTTTGTTAGTCTTAGATTAATTTCAAGCATCAAGATGACAAAAATAATTTTAAGGGATAAAATAATATTTAGGAATACCTGCAATACCTGCAAATTTGTGAGATAGCAGAAATTTAAAAAAAAAAGATGATAAAGAACAAGACTAGAAAATAGTCTATGATTGTATTCTTGAGTAGAAAGGAAGCATTGTAAAAATTGCTTGACATATTCACGCTGACTTTTTGGCAATTAGTTTTATATCTTAATTTCTTCCTATCTTAAGGCATTCTGTATGTTTATATACATTTGAGAGCGTATATATATATATATATATATATACACACACATTCAGAGCATTTGACACAGGTGGTGTAGAAGCCAACAAAGAAAGATGTGCTGCTGGACCTTGAATTAACACACAAGAAGGACTGGTTGGGATGTGAAGGCTGGGACATCCTTGGCTGCAGTGATCATGACCTGGTGAGTTTAGGATCCTTCTTGGAGGAAACAGGATAATAAGTAGGATTACAATCCTGGACTTTGGAAGAACTAACTTTGGCCTCCTCAAGAACCTATTTGGAAGATCCCTGGTCCTTAGGGATCTAGAGGATAGGAAGGCCTAAGACAGTGAGTATTCAAACATCATTTCCTCCAAGCTCAAGATCAGTGTGCCCTTGTGAGCAAGAAATCAAGTGAAGAAGACAGGGGGTCTACATGGATGAGCAAGGAGGTTCTGGCAAAACTCAAACAGAAGAAGCAATTTCACGAAATGTGGAAAAAGGGACAGGCCACTTGAGAAAAATATAGGAATGTTTTCAGAGTGTGCAGGGATGTGACAAAAGAGGTGAAGGTCCATTTGGAATTAAATCTGGCTAGGAATGTCAGTGACAACAAATTTTCTTCAACTACATTGGCAGTAAAAGAAAGAATCAGGAAAATGTGGCCCAGTGCTGAATGAGGTGGGTGCCCTAGTGACAAAGAGAGAGTGGCTTACTGAATGCCTTCTTAGCTTCAAGCTTTACTGCTAAGTCTGGCCTTCAGGAGCCCCAGATCCTGGAGGCAAGAGAGAGTCTGGAGAAAGGAAGACCTTCCCTTGATCAAGAAGGATGAGTTTGGAGATCATATAGGCAAACCTGACAGCCCTGATAGGATGCACCCACAAGTGCTGAGGGAGTTGGCAGATGTTATTGCCAAGCCATTCTTCATCATTTTTGAAAGGTCATGGAGAACAGGAGAGCTGCCTGCAGACTCAAGGAAAACCAATGCCATTGCAGTATTCAAAAATGGCAAGAAGGAGAACCCAGGAAACTACAGGCCAGTCAGTCTCACTTCCATCCCTGGAAAGGTGATGGGACAGCTTATCCTGGATGTCATTTGCATGGGGAGAAAAAGGAGGTTATCAGGAGTACTCAGCGTGGATTCACCAAGTGGAAAACATGATCACCTCATAGACTTCTAGAATGACCACGTAGATGAGGGGAAAGCAGCAGAGTGTTGTCTGCCTTGACTTCAGCAAGGCTTTGGACCCTGTGTCCCCTAACATCCCATAGGTGAGCTCAGGAAGTGTGGGTTAGAGGCCTGACAGGGAGGTGGTTTGAGAGCTGGCTGGGTGGCAGAGCTCAGAGGGTTGTGATAAATTGAAGGCCTATAGCTGTATTCCCAGGTGGTCAGTGACCTGGATAATGGGGCAGAGTGTACCCTCAGCAAACTTGCCGATGATACAAAACCTGAAGCAATGTCTGCTACAGCAGATGTCTGTGTTAGCAGTCAGCACGACCTGGACCTGGCTGAAGTTCAACAAAAGCAAGTCTACAAGTTCTGTGCCTGGGGAGGAATAATCCCAGTTATAATGCACCAGTACAGGCTGGAGACTGACCTACAGGAAAGCAGCTCTGCAGAGAGGGACCTGGGGGTCCTGATGGACAACAAGTTGTCCATGAGCCAGCAGTGTGCCCCTGTGGCCAAGAAGGCCAATGGTGTCCAATGTTGCCAGTGCAATACACAGGAAATGATCCTGTCATTCAACTCAGCCCTGGTGAGACTGCATCTGGAGTTCTGAGTCCAGTTCTGGACACAGTTCTGGAACCACTGGAGCAGAAAAATAATCACATTAGTAAGAACTTGCTGGATATCAACATAAAAGAAGAAGATTTGGTTGAATATAAGAGCAAATGTGAGCTTGATATTTGGTCAGAGGGTTGTCATAATTATTGTTGGCAACAGATATTCATGAAAAATCTCAGCCTCATAAAATTAAGTGGTGAATTAGCAAACTCTTTATTGGAAGCATCTCTAGACAAATTGGTAGATATAAAGACATGTTGAAATCAAGCTTGTGGAAAGGAAAGATTGACTCTCAATGACTCAGGGTTTATGCTTAGATATGGTTATTTCTAGATTTAAATGCAGCTGCTGCTACAAAGACCATTCACATTGCAACATGATGAAACACAGTATGTTGGAAGTCAGTGAAGAAGGCAGCTGTGACAGAATTTATTGTTACAAGTGGCATGGTAACGACAATTGTTATCACTTGTGTATGGAAATAGTTTTATGGATGTATAACTTAGCAGCAATATTATATTGAAAGGTATTTTGCCACTGCTATTGAAATTAGCTTGCATTCTTTCAGAATTAACTTGAGCTACTATATCCAGTTCTAATACATCAACAAGATTGCTGAAATGGTAGATGACTAGGTGGAGATATGATCCAAAACCCATCTATTTTAAGCATGGGACAAGCTGTCCTGGGTAGGTCATGTGAGGATTCTTTCAGTGATGTGTTACACTCTTTAAACAGCTAGATGTATTTCTGAATCATAGTCCTAACTGCCTAAATCAACTAACCCAAAACTTCTCATGTCTCAGTAACACACCTTGTTGTGTGTGTTATAGAGTCCTGTGGAATACAGCAGTAGTAAATGGAGATGAAGAGATGAAAAAAAAATCATGCACTGTGACATCTGCCCAGTGAGCTCTGGGTTTCAAAACCTTTGTCTTTGATGTTCTGCCGATAAGAAGCTCTGTAAGTCTTCAGTGTCATTCCATTAGAAAAGAGGAACAGAGAATTACCTTCCAAGAGACAGGGACTACAACCATTTCTGACTATTTTGGCACAGCAGCTGAGCAAAATGTTTATCAGAGGACTTCAAAACATGCAGTGCACAGGACAAAAAAAGCAGTTCAGTTCATGCTTTGATGAATTATTTATCCTGTTTCTTCCTCCAGTGAACACTGCATTTTCTTTGAAAGATCTCTTATCTGATGGTCTAAAAGGGCATTTACTGTAACAATGTGTTCTGAATAATTGCATTTCATATAGTTTCCATGCTATTTTGTGTTCCTATCTAGGATACTAAAAACATGTTTGACTGTGATTCTTCATTAGGATTTCCTGGCATCACTTCTCTTCCTTGACATTCATTATTAGCTTGGCATCATCCGATTTGGCACAATAAAGTTTCTTTAATCTGATATCAATAAATGAAATTCAAAATAGCTGCATGCTGTGCATGCTGTGCCCAGCTGTGGAAATTTCCCTTGTGACCCTTCTCACCAGGCAGGACATTATTATCAGCATAAAATTGACTATATTTATTTGTGTGATTGTTAGCAACAAATTTGATTACTTATTTTATAATAGCTCTTCTACACTTGTTGAGTGCCTAAGTGAAAGGGTAGCATTGCCAGTTCTTATGATGTTGTTATAAACCAGAAACAGTAATGCTAGGAACTTAGAAATAACATACTTTTTCCTCAGGGGAAACAAGTGGAAAAATACTTTATGTTGAATAGTTCATGTAGGTATACATAAAACCACTTTGATAAAGGATGATTTATTCATTTTTGTCTGTGTTACTTCATAGCTAACCTAGCTATCATGGAACAAAAACCTTAATTTTTGCAAATTTTAAACTGTTCATCAAGTCTTCTTGTTAATATAAATAAGGAAAAATATTAATATTCTAAATGATTGAATTTAGTTATGAGTCTTTTGATTTGTTTCAAAATATTTTCCCATCATGAGCTTATAGTAATTTTTTCTCAGCCCACCTGAATAATGAAAGAAATACAGAAATGAGAACAGCCTCCCTTTGGTATACAGTCCTTGTGTGTTTTGAAACTAACGAAATAGATGAATTTCTTACTCAGTTGTAAGCCATGGTGGTGAAGTCAATTCATTATATTCATATTCAGTGTGTAGTACAATGGGATTCTTCCCTGTGTCAATGGCCAACATGCATGATTATCCTACAAATAATGAATACATAATTCTTTACAGATTCTACTGGAAGAAAACAGAAACCCCTTAGAAAGCCAGTGTTAAAACTCCTAAAAAGAATAGAAACTACTAGAACATGTACTTCCTGGAAATGGACATGAATAATTTTATTTAAAAATACTGTCTTAATGATGGAAGTTGTCTCTGTCAAAAATAAGCCGGCCAGTTAAAAGGAGAAACATTTCACTATCAGTGTAGTAAATATATATTGGATGTCATTTTCCCATGACCATCAGGTAGGTTATTATTGGACAGAGTCACATTGGACTGGAATCGATGTCTGCTTTTCTCTCTATTATACATTTTACTTTTTGGAATATACTGCTTTGAGATTTCAGGAAGTCCAAGAACAAAACTGAAAAGATGTACATAAATGCCAAATTAATCAAAAGTTTTAGGAAACCAGGCTACCATATATGTATATGTATTTACTTAGTATCTGGAGCTCACTTACTGTTTGTTTCATTTTATACCTGCTAGAAACTTGCAGACAGGTGCCTTTTGCCACTGACTGTACCTGCATGTTTTCTACTTTACACACTTTCTGTTCTTTGACATATTTAGAATTACTAAGCAAGACTATATTTTAAAATATCAGAAATATAAAGAAAAAATTGATGGCTGTTTATGTAATTTTATAAAGACTAACAAAACACATTAAAATCAATAGTCAGTTACATGATTTGTGAGTGACACCAATAAATGTTCACTCTGAAGAATACAAAAAAATTATTGCCTTGTATAAGTTCTGTTCTACAGAACATATGGCTCCCATACCAGTCCTTATAGCAAATAGTAATAATCAGTATGGAGTATATAGAGAATTTGCTGGTATAGGCAAAGTCATATGTTATATGGAACATACCAATACCTATATATCAGTATATCTGTATTTACTATATAGGGAAATTTCTGAATTACTCTGTTCTTCATCACTAAAAGATTTATCAGAATAAAAAAAAACACAAATGAAGAATGTTATTTCAGATTGGCTGAAGTGAAAAATCTGTGTGACCACGCAACATAACAGTTTCTGAACTACAAATGTGAAATATATTAAGAATTTGACTTAGCATGGATGGTGCTGTCTTTTAAAGAACCAATTGATAATCATCTACTTATTTGAATACACAAGTTGTTTGATTATATTGATTATTACTGTAAAGATGATTGGGCTGTTGAGCTGTTGGAGATGTTCCTGAAGAAAACACTTTTCTCAAATGATGGGCTTCAGAGCTGACTATAGACATCTGGGGTGTTAGGCTGACAAAACCTGAGATGTAGTACAATTGATTTGTTTCAACACCTGTCATGAAAAGAATCCACAAGCACTTATCAATACGACTTCCTAGAAGAAGCAAAAAGACAGTATATGTGCTGCTATGAACTGTAAAATGTAGAAGTCAACTAGCTGAGGAAATCAGAAATAATGTAAATATTTGTACACAGATGTTACCACTCAGGCCAGCTATAGTTGACAGTGATATTGTAAGCAGAACTAATGTACACAAAGATGAAGGCAGGAACACTAAGGTAGGTAGGCATTTGCCAGGAAACAGAGCACTAAGGTGTGTATCAGAAAAATAGGACTCACTGGAAATTTGTGCTGTGATAGACTGTATTAAAACGAAGATAAATGGAACAGAGAAAACAACCACTTTTGGTCATGATTATGGAAGGATGACAAGATTATTTATGGTGAACGATGTGTTGAAATGCTGTAGATCTCAGAGCGAGATATTGATCATGAGATGCACTATCACCAGGAATAAATGTTACTGATTGTTATATTAATGCTATTTTTTTCCCAGAAAGACGTTTGAAAGAACATATTATTTTGATATTGATAATGTCTGAAATTCCTGGATGAGATTACTAGCAACCTTCTTCATCAAATATTTGCTGAACCAATAAAAAGTGTTATTACTCCAGGTTCAGTTTTTGGCATTAAATTAGGGTATTAGAGAAGAATGAGTTTTGGGTAACAGATTCTAAATGAACTAATCACAAACAGATTCAATTTAAGTGAAATGGTAAGAAACAGTGAAAAGACTATCATTAAAACTGATCCCTCAGGTGAAGGAACTAGCTGGAAAAGTGCTCTAGACTAGGAATTCGGGAATTGGAAGTGATGCTTTGAAGTGGCTACCTGAAAACAGAGGCTAGACAAAAATAAGAGAATAAATGTAGGTATTTATTTGAACGGCCTTCAAAGGTACATCCTGGGCAGTCAAAAGCCTACACCCAAGATGGACACTGGGTCACAGGTTCTTCACATTTTTGTAAGTTTGATCCATTTGCATATCAGGGTTAATTCTCCAATTATAACTTCAGTTAATGATGTAATTACCCCAAGTTTGTTCTTCCTCTTCAGAGGCTTTTAGCTTACACATTTTGGGGCCTAGGACAATTGAGGTGTCCTTGAAGTGCAAACCTAGAGAGGTTTGTTATGTCTAACCAGCATGAGAGAACAGCAGTTAACAGGCCACACGAAACTTCAGAGTTACACACTATGCAGTACAGGATTTGGAAAATATAAAAGTTAAAACCTAAGGCATCAGAAGGCGTAAACAGTGGAATTTCTGTACAAATAAGTGCTGAAGCTCTCAGGGATCTGTATTCCCTAAAAAAGAAGCAAAAAGCCTGTCGGAAAGGACTTGCCAAAATGCGAGAAAACCGCATTCTCAAGAAGCATATAAGATGCTGAAATAGAAAAAAACCCCTCAGTTTTACTTAAGTTTTAAAGTTTTTTTACTTACTCTAAGTTTTACTTAAAGATATTAACCAAAAAAAGCATTTTTTAGAGATCTGAAACTTAGGGATAAGCCTTCACATGGGAAGGTATTACAGGTCAGTGGAATTAGACCTTGAAAATTGTTATAACTAGTAGCAGAGAGTTATTTAGCTCTAGAAACTAAATGATGAGGTAGAGTGCTGTAAGGAGATAGGGCATAAAATGCAACAGTGCAAAATTATGTGCTGACAATCTAATCACAGTCATTTTGGCTGTAACCTGATGAGTTAGAAATTATGTCTGCAGAGAATAACCTGAGTGACTAGCTAGTTCAGACTCATCTCTGATTGTCAGTGTGATGAGACTGTAAAACCTGTAGTGCACCCTTGGAATGAATCAGGAAAGGTATTTCTGGAAGAGATGAAGTAAAGTCAATATTTTTGAAAAGGGTATTGATAAGACTTAAATCTGGAGTACTGCATATAGTTCAGGTCACATTCAGGAAAAATGCATTTCCCCCTGGAACATTACCTGAGAAGGACTACGAAAAAGATAAAGTGAATGGAGAGCTTGTTCATGACAGGAGATTTAAAGGGCTCAGTTTGTATTGTATTATAAATTAAAGATTGAGAGGCATGTGACAGACACACATAAATATATCCAAAGACAACCACAAAAGAGGAAGAAGAGCTTTTCTGGTGAAAGGGTAACATTTGCAGAAATCTGAAATAAATGCTTCCTGGAAATTTATGATTGTTAGGAAAAAAAAACCAAACGGTGAAATGATTAGGGGGAAAAGCCAAACATCCTTAAGATGTAGATCATTAAGTCTGAAGATCTCTGATATGGTGATCCATGCTTAGTACACCAACAGGGTCTTTAAAGTTACATGAGGATAACTCTGGATTAGTATGTTAGGAGGATAAAATTTACTTAGTATTTTTCACAATATCATTTATTCAAATAGAAATTGGGTGTTTCCTTAACCCCCAAAAGATTAAAATATCAGACATTTTGACCCTGTTCTTAACTCTTTTTACTTCTAGTAGTGTTGCACCCTTGGGATACATTCCCCAAACTGCTCCTCATTCTGTTAACTCTATAGTGCTTTTGCAGCTATTTCTTCTGTCAGATACACTATCATCTCTAACCAGCAGTATAGTTCAGTTCAGGTTTTTTTCTCTGCTTATCACCTTTCACGATGTTTGACTTGGGTCCAGTGTCTGGACAGTGAAGAATAGTTCTAGACTGACACACAGACAAAGAAACCCACTCTTTCCTGTCAAGCTGTAACACATTACCTAACCACACACTGTAGAACCTATGTTGTGCATAAACAGTATGCTTCTAACTTGCATATACCTCCTTCACATTGATTTGAGTAGAAATGGTGCACTGACATGCTGAAAGGATCCCTTGTGTTTCACAGGAGATATTTATTTTCCAGTCACAATGCCCACTCATATTCATCAAACACAAAAGAAACATGGAAGGGAAAAGCAATTTGTTCTGCTGCTGTTTTAGTATATTGGCTGCTGTGTGATGTTTGAGCAACGCCATTCAGCAAATTTCTTAGTATCAAAGGGTTCCAGTTCTAACTGAAGGGACCCAAGCAAAACTGATAGCCTAATTATTTCTTTCTCTTTAGGAGAAACTGAGACACTCAATCTGTACAATGAAATTTATACCAAATAAGAACCAATAGGAGGAAATTATTGAGACTACAGCTCTCCCTAGGTATCAGAGCAGTTTTAGGTATGGATAAGACTTGAGTAAAAAGCTGGGCTAGGATCAGATTCAGGATGGTTACAGAAGCTTATACCTGTAGAATACAATTCCTTAGCTGGAGCTTATCATAAAAATTTATCCCAAATGTGACAACACTCCCATTTTAGGAGGCACACTTTTTTTGTTACATAGATTATTGTTTTGTCCAACTGTTTTTGCAGTGCTCAAGAAATGTGGATGCCCTCTCCTTTTACTGGTTCCATAGGACGTCAAATGAAACATTCCATGAGGTCAAGCCTGTGGTTTCAACCAGCCAATTCACTTTTACGAAAAATGTTTGGTATTTTGCCTTACCCTGGACCTTTCTCAGAAGTGGTGATTAATCAACATTTATGAAAACAGTCACTTAAAATTTTGTGTTTACAGCTCATTTCTCTCCAAAATAAAGTTAAAAATCACTGGCCAAATGTTTTTTAAATGTCAATACCACAAAACTCAAAGGAAAAGTTTTATTTGGCAACTAGGCAACAAGCCACCTCTCATTGTTTCTGGACTACAACAGCAAAAAGCTTAGCAGATTTGGCAAATCCTATGTACTCTTTCCCAGGAAGCTCATGAAAAAAGATAAAATTACAACAAACTTTGGAAATGGTTAAGTATGAATTCTTCCCTTACTCAGATGGTGAAAGCCTAAGTAATGTAAAGAGGTTTTATGTACCGTTTTGTGAAAGTCCTTCTAATGCAAAATTCTGATTTTCTCTAATTTTTGTGTTCAGTGAAATGGCTGGTTCACTGTCTGCAATTTTAAAGATTGCATGATGCAGGATCAGAGACTTAAGCAGATCAACTCTTATGTGCAGAAAAGTAGGAGACGTTTTGCTGCAGAATTGCTCCAAATTGCTCCTGGTTGGCTTTTTAGCTTGGTGTGTCAGATGCTGAAAACCACCTGCATTCAGATGCATACAGAAAAGCAGAGTTTGAAACGTTAATCCATGATACATAAACAAGTTGCCATTGCTGGAGTCCTCTCTGTTCTTCAGTGGGAATAATTATTATGGCATAAACATGGAAAAGCAGAGAATGTCTACCTGAATGCCAAGAGCATTTGCTGTGAATATTGGTTTCATAAAGGAGAGCCTGTCAATTCAGAGTGCCAGAAAGCTGTCTACTGTGCTACACAGAAGGGCAGCGCAATGTCTAGGACTGGCTACTGTCTTTTCAACCTGGATTTTGAAGCGAGGATGGGATTGCCTTTACTATGTAAATAGTGCTTTTTCTCAAAATGCTCCTTTGAAATTACTGAACTAACAAAAGGTAAGACGCTTTTAATTAATATGTGAGCATTCAAGTAATTACAGCAGGATGCTAATTAAATAATTGATATGGATTCCTTACATCAGAAAGACATTAAGTAATTAAACACAATCCTTTTGCAGGGAATAATACCTGTTAGCAGTTGTGATTCTGTGCCAGACTTGTGATACAGTAAACAAAGAAACAAACCAAACAAACAAAAGGTAAAAACATATCTTTGTAACATCTCTGAGACTGTGTGGGCATCCTGCACGAAAAAATATCAGCAGATTAATGTGGATGTTTTTCAAGCTACTTAAATTGAAGTGCATCATTTCTCACCATGAGTGGCTAATTACAGAACAGAAGAGTTGGATAGATAAGAAGTACTCAGTGCTGTAAGGACAATCAATACAACTAAAACAGTTTCAGTACTAGTCCTGGATCCTAAGATATGTTTAAATAAACAATAAGATTCCATATAAGAAAACATAAATAACTGCCACTACATTCAAATTGGTATTTACTTATAGATGCACACCATTCAAAGTACTGAAGCTGACTCTGTAGGAATCTCTAGGTATGGGATGAGCGGTGGGCAGCTTTTGACTTTTAATATTTTTGAGAACTGATAAGTATTTCAGCAATGTCAGTTTGTGTTTTGGAAGATCACAATATTACGATTCTTTAGAAAATAAATTCTAGTCTCCACTTAAAAGAGATTATTCTGCAGTACAAAGCCACAGTTCTGAGGTGACTTTATTAAATATTTGAGACCCATGGGATATTTTAGTGACATGGATATTTTAGATGGAGTATAATCATCACACAATTCCAAACCTAATCAAGAATCCAAGAATATTCATGTTTCTCCATGAATCTCATGGGAGTTTACTCATAAAAGAACAGATTTAGGCCCAGCAGAAATCCATTGCTCTTTAGATGATTTGATTATTTTTCTTTCATATACTAGTCAATATATCATATTCTTTCTACAATTGTTGCATGAATACAGCTGATTTCAAGTCTGTGTGGGAAGACGTGTAGCTGTTCAAGCAGATGGGTATGCCATGTCAGGAAGAACTCTCCCTCCCATGAACAGCAAGGCATTTAAAGCCCTCTCACTATGATAACATAAAGTCTACTCCACAGGAAAAAGCACCTTTGACTAAGTGCATCCAGTATTGATAGCTATGCCTACAGGAATTTCAGCTGCAGCCTTTACTGATATTTGGTGAAAAAACTGATAGGAAAATTATCCAGCCTATGGCATCAATATTGTTAATATATCAGTGATATGGTAAATTAACATACCTTTCAGACCTACTGAGTTTAACATAGTCTGGACCATCTGTTCAAGTGCAGCCTTTTAGGAACACCCATGAGTGTATGGTATTCCTTGGTACATCTTGCACATATGAAAAGCCACGCTAGCAGTTCACGATTAATACTGAATCTTCCTAAGCACGCACTATATATTATGTATTCTTTTTGCAGAGCTCTGCTCTTATTTAGCAATTTGTCAAACAGCTGCTTTTGAAAATGTGACAGATCACGTAAAGGATACAGAAACTTCTTTTCATAAAGAAATGCGTTGCAGGGAGGCATACCCACATCAATGATTTCCTTTCTGTCACAGTGTGGAAACAGTAAACATCTGTGTACTCTGCCTTCTATCAACAAAACTTATGTCTCTGAATGTTAGGTCAAGGCTTTGTCTGTGAAGAGACTTTTCTCCCTCTTGTAACTCATCTATTGATATTTCACCAGTTGAGACGAAACACAGTGTGGGCACACAAGCATCCTTTAAGCTTTCACTTAGGCAGGAGACTTTCAAAGTTCATTTTCCTTTATTAAAAGCCAAACACTCAAAAATAAAGATACAATCCAATAGCTGGTTACAACTTGTTCTGAGGGAGGTAATCAAGTATAAAGTCAACATGAAGGCGGAAATATAATGTACTTTTTACAAAATAAGACTAGACTGCTAGTCCAATCTACATCTCATTTTATATTCAGGTGTTTTAGAAGTATTTAATGATATAGAGATAAACAGCTGTTGGTAATCATTTGCCGTATTCAAAGAGATTTCAATTCTTGTGGTCTCATTTTAAAACAGATTCATTGTACTTTCGTGTTACAGTTCTTTAGGTACTGTATTGTAAGAAAATGAGAGAGACTGAAAGACACCTGGCTGTTGAGTGGTTAGCTGTGTCTGAGAGTCTGTACACATGGCCTTCACACAATGAAGTGTCTTAAATTAGGTTGCAATTGTAGTGATCTCAAAAATGATAGCTGATATGTCTTGGCTAATGACTTCAGACCTCAGAGACTCTGTTGTTTACAATCACTCAGCCAGAGCCTAGTTTATAGTTTCTGGTCACAAGAGCTAGACATCAAAACGTATTGAGGTCAAATAGATACTGGTCACAGATGCAACTTTAAATACATGGAAAACCCCAAGGTAAACACTAGGGTACTAGAATTCATCTGTTCTTTAGAGAGCTGGAGCTGCGTGGAAGTGGAGATTTATATGTGAATTTAAGTTCCAGAATTTTTATGGGCCTAAGAACTGTTGCGGATTTGGCTCTTATCCTCTCAGTCTCAGTTCTTATAAAATAGGGATAGTGTTACTTCATATTAAAAAAAGTTATCACTGTGGGGTACTTTGTGCTATAGTAATTTTCTCACCTAAAAACCAGAATTTATCTACAAAGATAAGAATTCAGCATACATTAAATTATGAGAATTGGAAAAATATGAATTGTCAATTAAAAAATCACTTTGTACATATATGGGACAAAACCGTTGTGGACATGTTTGACACTGTCCTGCACAACATCCTTGTCTCCAAATCGAAGAGACATGGATTTGATGGTGTTAAAATTATTAAAATTATTAAAATTATTAGAGAGACATCTCTGCTGGAGTTAAGGTGCAAATGAGACCACTAGCTGAAGTCAGTAGCACAGATTTTTACTTAACAGTTCATTGGGGTAGAGAGAGAGATGGGCAAAAGAGAGAGCAGTGGGGGAGGTCTTAATATCCTGGGCTGCATCAAAAGAGGTGTGACCAGCAGGTCAAGGGAGGGGATTCTGCCCCTCTGCTCTGCTCTCATGAGAGCCCACCTGAAGTGCTGCCTCCAGCTCTGGGGTCCCCAACATAAGAAGGACATGGGACTCTTGGAGTAAGTCCGGAGGAGGCCAGGAAGTTGACAAGAGGACTGGAACGACAGGCTGAGAAAGGTGGGGCCGTTCATCCCGGAGCCTTCCGGATGTGTGAAGACTTCACATCAACCTCACAGTATCTGAAGGGGCTCACAGGGAAGCTGGAGTGGGACACTTCATAAGGAACTGTAGTGATAGGACAAGGACGAATGGGTACAAACTGAAAGAGGGGAAATTGAGGTTGGATATTAAGAAGAAATTGACTGTGAGGGTGGTGAGGCACTGGAACAAGTTGCCCAGGGAAGCTGTGGATGCCTCATCCCTGGCAGTGTCCAAGACAAGGCTGGATGGGGCTCTGAGATGGGATGCTGGGACTAGATGATCTTTAAGGCCCATTCCAACCCCTCAGCATTCTATGATTCTATGTTACACGTATGTTTTAGGTAAATTTGTTTCATACACAACCTTCACACATCATCAAAACATTTAAGTTATATAACTTCCCCTAATATTGCTTGTCCCTCATGTCTTATAAGCCTTCTCTTTTGTGTTGTCAGACGATTATCACATGTAGCTTCCAATATAAAAAATCTCTAGGAATTTGTCAGTGGTCATGCTCAGCTGGGAAGTACAATAAATTTGCAATGATGCTATGAAAAAGCATATAATGTGCTTTATGAAAGGTTATCATTTGATAGAATAAGAAGAAAACATTTTAATGAGGAAATATGCTATAAATTAAATCACCTAACACCAACTATACTAACTAAATAAGCATTTTGATCCATTTGCCATTTCTTGATTTACTTTCATATTTAACTTTTCCTTACATAGAAAAGTCAAGTCTCGATGTCAGTTTCATTTTATTTTATGCCTGTTTTGCAAAATAAAAAATACAGAGATGAAAACTAAATGGTGAAAAATATAGTACCAGAGAAATCAAAGTAGCTCTGCTGCCTGTTTACCAATTGCATGGTCTGTTTTGTAGCATATTGCCCTATGAGCCATAGATGCAAGTTTCCTGCCTTCAGTAAAGAGGCACCTAGCATTTGTTCTACATAAGTTTCACTCGAGTGAGTTGCAAAATTGAATGTCATAAACGCTTCTTGGGAAGTCACTAGAAGCAGATCATATTCATGTTTCCTAACATTAGCAGCAGAGCATAGGTATTTACATCAATAAATGTCTTCTGGAGAAATTTATTTTCCTTGATTGACATATAGGGAGAGTAACCCATAAATATTGGCAGTCAAGTTTGATAGCAATTTCTCACCAAAATGCAAAGATAGGATAGTATAGATCAAAATGTAGGTATTTTGATTGATAAAAATATGATATTTTATCATATAACATGACACACACTATGGTGTGTATTGTATATTTCTTCTATTACCCCTAGAGTGTATCTCCTGTACCACATTTATTGAAATACCTAGCTATGGATTTAATACGTTTTACAAACCCTTTCTAATCACTTGCTTTATGGTGCTCTACACTGGTTTGCTTAGCAAATAGAATAGAACCAAATGTTGAATAATTAATTAGCCTGTGTCTAATGTGACCTTTTCCTAAACACATCAGCTAGAAATAAGAGGGCTAATATATATGCTATAAAGTTCTATTGTACAAAACAAATATAGGTATGCATATAAATGATATATGTATTAACATTTATAATTTTTATTCTGTCATCTTTGTTAAAAATCTTTTTATTATATAATAAAATTTCATTTTTATGGCTAGATCTTTGTCATACAAATTAAAATTTTAAAATACAAAAAATAAGATAACAAAACATTAAGAAGTATAAACCACTTTATTACATTTGAACTTTAATTTCACCTCTACTGCACAAAATAATTACATATAAAGCTTTCAACTGTTTTTACACAGAAAAAGATGTGCAATTTTTTTAAGATGCCTTGGAGTTCAGAAACGTGGAGAACAGCTGTTATTCCCATTAGCAAAGTCTCTATTAAAAGGGCAAAATGTTTGTTTCCCATTGTGTCACGAAGAGTAAATAAAATTAAATTAAACTTGAATCTATGAATTTCTGAATGAAATGAGATGGATTTTGAAGTATGGGTTTACATTCAGAATTTATGGTACAATTCTATATCCAATTACATGTGGCATTCCTATAGTTTTAACAGAAAGTTTGTAGACTTGTAGTTGTTAATTGTAGTGTCACATTTACTTCTTAGTTTCTCTTTTCCTTCTTTTTTTTTAAAGTTAGCCTATCTATCTATCTATCTGTCTATCTATCTATCTATCTATCAATCAATCATCTATCTATCTATCTATCTATCTATTGTTTTTTCTTAGTGTGCTGTTAACTCATTTAAAGTGAAGATTCATCATATTTAAGCTGTTCCCTTCTTACACTATAGAAGGTGTGATTTTGAATGACAAATCAAGCAGCTGGAGGAAACAAAAGCAAGAGAAATACAGTACAAAAACCCAGCAACTATCTCTTGGAATTGATAGGCAGTCAAGTAATAAAATCAATTAAATTAGGTATAAAAGGAAAAAAAAATTATGGGTGCATCCACATTTATAAGATTATATGAAAACTGTAAAACTGCAACAATGGAACAACACAGTAACTTTTAGCTAGAGAACACAACTTAAGGTCTAGTTCCACATATTATAATGCTCTTGAAAAATTTTCAGTCACGTACTCTTAAATTTAATGCATTCTTACCATATTTTTCTGCAAAAATTGCTTACTGCTTGCTAGGAGTCTTTGTTGCGTATGGTCTCCTTTGAAAAAATATATAGAAAATGCATAGTTCTTTCATTACTTCAAACATGGGCCTATTTATCTCAGTGAAACAGATCTTTTAAACTATATGGTACTTTAAGTAATGTGGTGAGCCTCACAGACTATGTTTCCTAGATCTCTGGCTGAGGAATTGGCTCACCAGATCCACTGCACAAAGGTATTGGGCACAAGGCCAAGTTTCAGGGCTGAATCTCTGGGTTAATATGTTGGGGTGGTCTTGGGGCCCAAGGTGATTTTCTGCTTGGAAAAATGCATAACACAAGATATTACTGTTCCTAAAAATAATTTAAGGCCATGTATAGCTATCCAAGAAAACTAGATAAAGATGTATGTGATTTGTACCTTTAGAAACTTAAAGCACCTTGCTTGTTGGTTGACTTTGTGTAATAGGGAGCCAAATAATCATTCTCTACCATAGTCTCCTTATAATTCAACTCCAAACCATAGTTTTAACTTTTTTTTTCATTTGTTTTTGTTACATCCTGTTATTTGCGAGGCTTTAATTTCTGATGAATTCTGTGTTAGTGAAACACAGAATGGATTTAGTTACTAAACCATTATTGTATGTCTTTCACTTGTAACAGTCATTCTCACAGTCTAGGTAACAGAAGGCAGTAACACTAGTCTACTAGTTTTTGATGTCTCAGAGATGTTTTAAATTGTTAATGGTTTCTGTTACATGTTATTCTAAGAGTTATAGTCGCTTCTCTTTTTTCAAAATAATCTCCACAAAAATTATTTTTCTTTGCTTATCAATATCTTTTGGAAGACTGTTACATAAATTCGGTGCATTGGTTACTATTACTGTTACTATGAATACAGGAAAACAAATTCGAAGTTGTTGAAGGCTGTGAATCTCCAGATAGCAATAATTTGTCTCTTCCCCTGTGCAAACCCAATACTGTTTCCTATATTCCATAATGTACTTTCAAATGCAATTTTCAAATATGTATGTTGTTGCTCTTCAGGAAACACAAATTTGAATGGAAAGAAGTAAGTATATTTTATCTCACACCTGTGACAGTAATTAAGAAAATCACTGATGCAAACTCTGTATTTTAAAATAAAGATGGAACAGTGATTACATGAAAACTAATAAAGTGGCATCATTATTTCATGCAGTTACTGAGAAAGAATGTAAAATGTGACAAAGGCCAAAGGAGACAGAGCAGAGAGATGGAAAATCAGAGAAAAAAATAGAACAGTACTTCAGTCTGAGTGAACTTTGTCATAACTTGATTTATAAAGGGCACAAATTGTAGACTTCACTTTCCATTTTCTTCAGAGCAGGATACTGTTTCTATAACTTGGTACAGCCTTGGCCCCCAGTGCAGTCACCTTCCACTGAGGACATTCCTCATGACAGGTTGGACCAATCAAGCCTTGGAGAACCCTTTGTTAGTCAGGCTGGGCTTCTGAGCCAGAGGAATTTACACAGACAAGTGACAGGTCATTTCAGGCTGTCTCTTTACAATTTATATTATGTTCAGGATTTAGTATTAGCATCTCATCTTTCCTATTTAAGTTTTTAACAACATTTTCCCTTTTATTTCTCTGCACAGTGTACTGCATTATATCAATCCTATTCAGAAGGTTCATAATTTGTATTGCAGTAAAAACAACATATAGTAATAAAGGGGCAGAGCTTAAGGATGCAGCTTAAAAAATAAATTCTTCTGTCCTATTTTCTTAGGTTACCTGCTTGAGTGTTTTATTATTTTGATTAACTCTTACTTAAAATTTTGTGTGGACTTCTTATGGGTTGGCAGAGGGAAAAAGTGACTCAAGGGAGCCCACAGTGATATTCGTGACATTCTGTATGTAATTATGTAGGCAAAGTTTCTGGACAGAACTTGTGGGCTGCTTAAAAAAAAACTTGCCTGCAATAGCTTTACAACAACACTTAATAAGACTAAGCTGGTTTTCTTTTTTTTTTTTTTTTTGAGGCACTTGAATTGCAAATCACTGATCCAAGGTCTTACAGCCTTGAAGTTCAAGTCAGATTATCAGCGAATATTAGAACACGCACATGTGAGACGGCCTTTACAAGCTTTAAGATCAAAGAGTCACTGCGCAACCTTCAGAATAATATCATTCTGTCACTCAAGCAAGCATTAGAAGGTTGGAAAAGTTCAAGCTTTCAAGCAAACTTCAGAACTCCTTTTTCATAAAGTGATTTTGACCATAGAAATCTTGTATGGAACAAATCAAGTTCCTACCTTCAAAAAAATATATTATACTTCTTTCTAATGAAGAAAAATAAAATCCCCAAATTTACCATTATATTTGCTGGATATATTCTGAAATTAAAATATCTTTTGATATGTCTGATTTAAACTTGCCTTTCCAGGCTTGGGTTCCAATAGCCCCCACAGTCTTAGCAGGCGTGCTTTGAATCATCTCTTGTCTAATGTTGAAATGTGGCATACCATACTAAAAAATCTCCAAAACCAACAACTTTTGAGTTAAGTGTTAGTAGGTCCTGTAGAACCCATGAGATTACTTGTTTGTTTAATATACAGCAGGTACAGAAATGCTTTGGTAGGTCAGGGTTGTAGAGTTCAATGTATTCTGATAGAGTCTGCTGTCAACATTGTACTGGAATTTTTTTGTGTCCAGACTCATTATATTTTTTCTATAGAGTTGTGAAAGAAAAGAACATTGGATCACTCACTCTTTAAGGCATCATTACAACTATATTAAACTTCAATATGTATCACAGCTGATGAAGGAAAATATTTTCCCTGGTAGAAGAATACTAATGTATATGGACAGTACTTTTAGGAATACAAGCTAGTACACTGTACATCAGGCTTTTAACATCTTTGTACCTTGAATTTACTCTGAAAGCTCATGGTACTGAACATGATTTCACATAAACTGGTGCAGGATTAGAGTTTAAATCGACTCTAGACAGTGTAGATACATTACCATACAGTGTTATCTCAAATGTCAAAGTGTAGAAATTGAATCATTTGGGAATTAATTTCATAAAATCATAACCTCATGGACTCATAGAATCATAGAATGGTTTAGGTTGGAAGGAACCTTAAAGATCACCTAATTCCAAGCCCCCTGCCATAGGCAGGGATGGCACTCACCAGAGCAGGTTCCTAAGGGCCACATCCTGGCCTTGAATACTTCCAAATGTTAACAATTTGATGTTATGGGCTCAATACTTGGGGTTTTAAGTAATCCCATTTCCATTTAATTTATAACATCTTTAAGACTTTTTAAATAGAGTCTGCTTTGAATTCTTTTCTTATATGAAAAAAAAGAAGCTTAGACATTTGTGGCTTCTCCTAAAGCAAATAGAAACAGCAAGGGATAACTAAATGAAATAAACCAGGAGCAAGCCTGTAATTTCTATTGGCAAAGCAATTATTCTATCAAGTATTTTATTAATTGCTGACCCATTGTCTCTAGGACTATCTTATGGCTACTAAGTACTTAGAATTAGTGCCAGTGGCTGGCTGAGATTCTAATAGCAATTACTTAATTAGAAGATATTCCTGGATGTATTTCTACCAGTAATAATATTCAAGGAGACTTACTGGTATCATTACCCTCATCCACTGGTCTTTATATCTTTCCTTCAGAGCAGTTTCTGGAGCATAAAACTGTATTGCACTAGTAATGCAAATGCATTCATGGTAATTTCATCCTCTTCCCTTTGTTATCTTTGAGAACAGCTGTAAAACAAATTATAGTCTTTGTAAGGTGATAATAAGTTTTTTCAAAACTTTGAACCAAACAATGAAAGATATCATTTTCTATTGAGTTACTTATACTGTCTGTACCACACTTTTCTATAATGAGATGAATACCTATATTTTATAAACTTCCAAAAGAAAAGTGATGTTGGTTGTGCAAATTTCACAAGCAAAAACTTTAAAGACTGTATTTTCAACAATTCTAGACTAAATACTCACCTGTAATTGATAACTGCCTCTTTATTAGGAGGTACACAGGGCTGTTGATAGAGAAAAGTTCTCCTTTCTACCAGGAGGAGGAGGAGGAATGATATTCCCAGCTTTTATTCTTTCCTTGTTCCTTGCCCATGAAAAGTTCTTTTCCTGTTACATCTCTGGAAAGCTAAATAGGCTGAGAGGGATTTTAAAGTTGAAAATGTAGCTTATCACTGTTTAAGTGTTCTTATCTGATGTACTTTCATTTCATTCTTGTGGCATTATTCAAGGAAACATAAAGTCGAGGAGGCAGCAGCAGCTCGAGTTGCTACTGCTTCAGAAATAGAGTGCTTGAAATCTTGTCAGGCAGAGGCTACATTCAGTATAAAGCAGAGCTACACAAGCAGCCAGCCTTTAAGATTCAGTGGTTGCATGGAGAGGGCAATCTCCTTTTTCCATCTCCAAGGTTGAACTTCATGCTAATCCAGGTATTACTTCTTGTTCAGTTTGGAATGACAAAGCAACATTTTGTAATTTTTTTTGTAACGAATAATATTTTGTACCAAAGGCGGTTACATGCTATATAGGAAGAGGGTCACTTGGCCCAAAAATTTCCCTAAGTATACCCCAACAAGTGTAAATAAATTGGACAGAGATATTTTATTATTTTCCATATACATGACGAGAAAATGAGTATTCAGGTGATGTTTAAACACTTTAAGATCCATTATTTTTTCCTGAACATGGAAATATAGATATTTGAGTTATGATTTCTATTGTTGATAATTTTGTATCTGTAATTTGATAGTTTTGGATGAAACCAAATCTTGCTTTTGACCAGTGCTGCTAAAGACTTCTGGTCTCAGAGTTTTGGTGATCCTGTGAGATCAGGATCCACTTTTTCCATTTAATCAAAGTGCATATAGATATTTCAGCAATATTTTAATCTAATAACTGTGGAATGCAACAGCAAAAAATATGTGCATGTATCCACACAATAAGACATTGACCTTTTAATACGTGTTGAAATAACGGCAACTTCTGTTTGTACAGCAAGGGAATTTTTCACTTAGCTGAATTTGCTCTTTTAGTTTTGGCTTTCAAAGATAGCTGGACAAAAAATGCGGAATGGCTCCATAAGCAGAAGCCCTATCAGTAGAAATGCTGGTCAGGTGTCTGCAAGGAATAAATTACATTTATGCACTCAGGTGCTGAAATGTGGACCAAATGTGACTTGAGATTTTTGAGGAAAAGATCCACTGAAAACTGTTTTAGAAGGCGGAAGGGTAAAACAGCATGGTAGACTNTTTTTTTTTTTTTCCTGGAAAGAAGACACTTTATGAAGATTTGCAACTCTGCTTCTCTCTACACCTGTAAGATTAGCATCTCCACTTGTGCCCTCATGGAATAATTTAACGCTTGGTATGAAACTGTCTTTCAACGTGTTTCCTTTGATTTCATCGTAGTTATGGTCTGATGTGATCTGTAGTCCAGATCTTGGTTGCCAAAACACTGACAATTATTTTAGAACTCAAGTTATACATCTCGTCCAATAACATTTGATAACATGTAGAACTATATTTTCCAGGTATTCTTACAAAAGATAAAGGACAACAATTAGAGCAACACGAAATACATGGCAGATAAAACAAAATGAAGAAGGGAAGAAAAACGGATTAGTTTTACCTAGCAGAGAAGAATCTACTGATTTACTTTTTTTCTGTGGTAGTTCAGGTTTTTTTCTTATTTCACTTGGTTTTGCATTCTGTTGAAATAGTAACATGTTGAAGTACTGAGATATGTTTTGAATTTTGAAATGATTTAAATATCTTGTCATTTATGATTGACCAATCAGTCTAGTGCTGGAAAACAGAATGGTAAGTAGGAGGAAATACAGTGGAAGTTGTATGTTTTTATCTATATTCTTGCTTGAAATTAGGACACTTGTCAGGAAAGCTTTGGCTTAGTTTTGGAAGCAATCAAAAAAAGGTTATAATTCCTAACAGTCATATTTATCGTTTGTATTACACGGGATGAAAAAGAAGCTTAGATGTCAGGTTAGAGAAAATTGGAATAAAATTTAGACAGTTTGTGGTTGCAGACATTTTATTTTTTGTTAGTTGTGGTCTGAAACAGAGCCAGCTCAGAACAAATTAATCAGAGTTGAGGAAATAAAAGAGTGACCCATTAGGATATCAAGTGGAAGACCACTTGATATATTTTGCAATACTGATGAATAAAGCCTCTCTGATTGTACAGGAAAAGTTCACTTCAGTCGCACAGAACAAGTTATCTTTAAGGAGGGAAGCTTTTGTGAGACCCCACCCAGAATACTGTGTCCAGCCCCGGGGCACCTAACACAAGAAAGACATAGACCTGTTGAAATAAGTCCACAGGAGGGCCCCAAAAGTGATCAGAAGACTCAGAGGAACACCCCTCCTTTGAGGACAGGCTGAGAGATTCTGGGTTGCTCAGCCTGGAGAAGAGAAGGTTCTGGGGAGACCTTACAGCACCTTCCACTTCTCAGAGAGGGACTGGACAGGGATTTCTTACAAAGGTAAGTATTAAATTGCAGTAATAGTACAAGGGGTGATGGCTTTAAGCTGAAGGAGGGTAGTTTTAGTTTCGATATTAGGAATAAATTCTTTACTGTGAGGGTGGTGAGGCACTGGAAGAGGTTGTCCAGTGAGGCTGTGGACTCCCCATCCCTGGAAGTGTTCAAGACCAGGCTGGATGGGGCTTTTCCTGCTCTAGTGGATGGTGTCTCTGTCCATTGTAGTGCGGTTGGAACTACAGGTTTTGTAAGGTCCCTTCCAACCCAAGCCATTTTATGATTCTATGATTTTAAGATATCTAGTACATTTTAGCCTTGTTCCCTATTTGAATTTTAAAGTCCTGCAGAAGTTCAACAGCTGAGATATGTTCTTTTTGAAGTATGTATTTTAAAGGCACCATATTAACACTTCCGGTACCTTGGAAAGATTGACCTGAAGCCCTTCCTTACACAGTTGTGATCTAGTGGCAATGGAGCTCCAAGTCTTGGGCACCACATTTTAAAGACTGTAGTTGATCAAATTCTGTGCAACAGAAACCATACTGTAGACACAGACAACCCTTGCCACTTAAACAAAAATTAGTTATTTTATTTGGGTGTGTGATGTGGAAGGAACAAAGTCTGAAATGCAATGTAGCCAGCATTTTGGATAGGAACATTGAATGACTTTTTTGACCACATTAATTTCAGAAATGTGCTGACACTGTCAAAGAAGTCAGCTCTTGACAAGCTAGGAAGCAATGTAAATGTGATTCCTACCTTCCTATTTATTTATATTTTACTTTCTTAAGTACAGTGTTAGGAAATAAGGTGTCTTATTTTTTTAATTCCCACTCACACAAGCAGAGGCTGCTGATCTTATTTTTATGCAACTTTTGGTGGAGCTTTTTGCAAGGGCTAAGCACAGTATTTCTGCTGCTCTAAAACCTGTATGTAAATGTTAACAGCTGAAAGTACCAGCATGACTCTATGCAATACCCTAAGTTGAAGATGGACAAAAATAATCCTTGGACTAGAAGAAGAAACCCATCATATATTCCCCTTGCAAATATGCACAAAAGTTGCTAGTCCATGCACAAAAATGACTTATTGCCACTCCATCATTCTGATAGAAGACAACAAAACCAGTAATATTTTACTTGCTTCAGTCTCTTCTTGGATGAATTGATGAATACATTATTTCATATATTACAATCTACTTAATTTGCCCAATAGGTTTCTGTCATCGAAGGAAGAATGAGGGGTTAAGTTTTTCTTTTAGTCATGGGAGCCTCCAGAGGAGGAATATATGCTTTAATTTTCACCTGGCAGGACTAAAATGGACTTGCATCCACTGCTCTGCAATTTCTGTGTATATGGCCACTGCAGAAAAACCAAAATGTAAAGAAATATCTAGTTCTGCAGTAATTGTCCTGAACACTATTGCTGGTAGTTGTGTTATCTTGTATTTAGTAAATAAAAGAGAATATTTAAATGACAGTCATCTTCATGACGTAGTGGTAATGAGGACAAGTGAATGAATCGTCCATATACATGTGTTGGAGGTATGAATATATTTAAGTTTGTGGAAAACTTTGCAAACTTTTAAATAGGCAAAAGGTTCTCTCTGTCTGTCTGATTTTCTATGCACTGATACCCATCACTGCTGTCTAATCTGAGCATCTTTGCAGCCTAGCTATGAACTGGGGTCAAGTGACCAAAGTCATGAAATAAAACTCTGGGGTTTTCTTCTGTTTTTCTGAGCTGCCTGTTTTTCAGGATTATCTTTTGCACTCTGTAGATATTTTAAAACCCTGACAGACAGCTATGGCTAATACTGTATTATATATTATTCATAATTACTTTTTCCATTCCTATTTTGAATATGACAAGCGGACATCAATATGCGGGATCCAGCTGAAAAGGGGATGCAGCAGTATGATGCTGCATCCTCTCAGTGGGGGTAAAGTTTATGCTGGATCTGTCAAGAGGTTACAGCTGCTTGGTATCAACAAGCAGAGAACTGCCTAGAATATCTGATTCTTCCAGCTTATCCAGACATGTCTGTATGTCAGAAACAGAGCTGGTGTATGACATGATTATTTAAATTAAAAAAAAAAGGAATGAAGAACTTGCAGAAAAAGCTGCTTTAAAAAATATTTTGCTCAGAAATCTACATTAAAATGACTTAATTTTGGTGAACTATTAAAACTTAGTAAGAGTCAGAATTAAATGTAGTTTTAAGAAGCTTAATCTAACTCTACAACATGTATGCTATGACACAGTATTTCATTTCCTGCTATTTTTTTCCACTGGAGCCTCTAACTACTGACTGCAATGAACAGTTATTCAAAATACTACGTCATCAATGTTTGCCCTACTTATTAACCTTAGAACATTTTTAATTTCTGTGGGTTCTTTCCTTTTGAGCTCATTTTATTCTAGACAAATAGCATTATATGTAAGGTCAGCCATGTGGTTAAGTGCATGTTTTTTTTAATATATGTTCACCTGCACTGGCTATCATTGTCCCTGGATCTGTTGCACTGGAGTGTACCTTTGGAGCTGATACAACAGCAGTGGTCAGTTTGTCAATGGTCAGTGTTTTTTTGTATTTGATGATAATAGAATTTTAACAAAATTTTAAAAAAATGTGCACTTCAATTCCTGTATCTGATATAATGTGCAGCCATAAACTGTTTTCTCTTCTCCTGTTCCAATCATCTTCCTTCCCCAACCAATTTCTTTCTCCCAGTCATGTTGCCTTTGTCTTCTCTCTTCCAGTTTCTATTCTTCAGGCAAAATCTTTACTGCAGCTATACCTGTCCTGTCTGCTGTTAAAGGCCCAGTCTTTTCTCTTACTCTATAGATTCTTTTCCTTCCCATTTTCATTTCTGTATTCTTGTTAAGCCAGTGCCCCTTAGCTATACCTGCTCTTTTTCCTCAGTTTGCTTGTTCATCCAAATGGGCTTCTTACTGCTGGGTTTTTATTCTACTTTTCTTCCATTTCCAGTGGAGATTTGAAATTCTCTCTGCCAGAATCCATTCATTCTCTATCGAAAATCATTGCATGCTCTTTACCAACCAGTCACAGTCTTGCCAGACTTCTTGTCAAGTAAGTGCTAGATACTTGGCCTGAACCCAGGCTCTCAGCAACCACTGCTTCTCTATGTCCAGCCCAACCTCTTCCCTTTGGAACCAGTTGCAACTTTTTGTCCTCAGAGCTCCCAGTCCTGGAATCTCTAACAGCCCTGTAGCCACCAGACTTTGCTTCCTTACATTCTCCCATCCCTCCAGTCCCAGGCTGGACCAGCTGGGTTTGGGAGCACCAGAACCGTTCCCAGTGTTTTGTTCTTTGTGCCAATCTGTCACTCAGCTAAATGTCACAATTGGTCTACTTCTCTTTCTGTTTCAGTCTTGCCAGATATTTTTCCAAAAGCAACTTCTATATTAGCAAGGGAAGGGAGACCTCCCATTCATAGTCCTTAAGGCCAGTTGTACTGGATTTTGTAAAAGGATCCTAAGAAAGAAGTCTCATTTGGATTTGCACTAGACCATGTACAGTGGTTCAGTTCTGTTGTGAACAGAACCTTAGTGACAGTAAGAAAGGAAAAGAAAGCACAGGTAGAAAGAGAAAAATTGAAGGATTTCACCACAGAATATGATGAAAAGTTGTGAAAAGCTGTTTTTAAGTAACTTATCCAGTTTTCTAAATACAGATCCTTTTCTTAAGGATGATTAAAAGCATAATTGCTTCCACTAAGACCAATGCACTGCCAAACTCCACTTCCATCCTGCAAAGTACTAGAGCCACTGTGAATTCTAACATGAGTAAAGTATATTACTTATTTACAGAAATAATTTTTTTTTCTGAATTTGTCTAGAAGAAAAGATAAAAAGTGAGTTGCCACTCAACATTTCATTTCAATGAATTTCAATTTGGCAAGGACAAATGGTTATAAACAACTAAAATTAGATTTATGTTATGGAATCTGGTTTACCCATTACTTTTTCCACACTCTGCTTCTTGCTTGCGGCCTTTAGAGGCTAGGGAACCCTCCTTATTTTGCTGCTATGCTAGCTGAAAATATAGACCATTGCTGGAAGATTGAAGGGACATGACTCCAAAAATCAGGCAAGCAAAACGTCCCATGAGAGCATACTTTTCCACCATTAAAAATATGTTTAGAAAAATGAATGAATTTAACCATGCTCCCCAAATAATTACTTTCAACTCCAATCCTTTAATTTATCTTAAAAATCATTGTTATCATGTCTGAGAACCATGCCAGTTTTCATCAGTGCACCTTCCTGAAAGTCAAGGCTTAAAACAACTGTCTTGCCTTTCTAACCCAGTAATCAGTTTCTGCCTTGAGGTAGTTTCTTGTGCAATCAATGGCACAAAATGTACAATTTTAAATGTTGGACATTGGCTGATTTTGTCCTTTGTGTTACCTAAGAGGTTACATCCCATAGTTCATTTTTATATAGAAAGACTATGGTTTTGCAGCATATTAAGTTCAATTCAAACACATGCAGAAATCGCAGATGCTGCTTTTTGAAGAAACAGCCAACTAGAGTGTATCACATAAAATAGATTATGAATTTTTTTCCTGGCATTCTAAGACAAATATTTTTTCATTGAGTTTGGAGTAAACAGCTTTTCCTTAAAACACTGGGAGTGCCACTGGAACTTTCATGCCACAGCAAAAAGACAGACAAGGAGCTTTGAAACATTATTTTAAGGGGACCAATAAAATCTCTTTTGTAGATAAATATTCTACAATCAAAAAGAAAAAAAAACCCAAATGATTTAATTTTCTCTTTCTACCTTATGTGGTATTTTTTCATCCATTTGTTTTTCTGTGTTGTATCAATAGTGATAGTAGAAACAGCAGCTATTTTACAACAACTATGCTACTGTAAACAACATAATAGATGTTGTTTACACAGTGGCATACCTGGTTTCAAGGCACAGTACAAGCAGAGTTAATTTTTCTAGTCTTTGAAAGAAAGACAGAAGAAGGGGAAAGAGTAGGGGAGAAGGGGAGAGAGGAGAGAAAAGACATAAACCAAGAGACGGATCTGGAAAAAATATTTAGATATTTAAATATCCCATCAGAAAACAAAGTTAAGTCCCTTTTGTGAAACCCTGACTAGCTGTCTAATCCTATCTAACGCAGTATCCCTTATGCCACATGTGGAGGATTTAAGCTTGTTACCTGTCTTGGAAGCTCAGAAATATGAGCAGAAATGCCTTGAAGAGTGAATGTGGTTTATATATATTGCTCAAGTTGTATTTCTGTCCGTAAGATTGCAGCCATCCTGCATGACACCAGGGGTGGAGGCAAGGAACAAATTTGCTTTACAGAAAAGGAACAGGGGGCTAAAACGAAACCTCCGAAGTGCAAAGGCAGCTTGCAGGGAACTGTGAGAGCATCAACAGGTTCACAGCCTGCCTGTTCCCAGATGGGGGAAAGCTGGTGAAATCATAGGAGGAATAACTTAATCTACCTGGAATAAATGAAAGTCCATGAGTCCTGGTAATGGCAGTGGTTCAGGGAATCTTAGATTTGTTGCTTTCTACCATCTCTCAAAACTGGGCTTTGGGAAAGGGGCCTGAGGGTAGGTTGCAGTAGCAACGTTTGCTAGTGATATGCCTTTGCACCTCCACTGCTGAGCATGTATTTCTCTTCCCTCAGGCTACTGTTATGATACCTGAAGTCCCAGTTAGGTTAAGTTTGTGATACTACTCTGTGTCTGTATCTGTATCTCTGCTAAGTATACTTTAATGAACCAAGTATTTTCAGTCCTTCATAAGGAATAAGATCCATAGAAGACAAGAAGAAAGAAGAAGAAAGCTGATGTTTNTACCCCTTCTGAAAGATGGTATTTAAGGGGGCTGCAAACGACCCCCGAGGCTCCTTGTGCTCTCTCCATTCGGGAAATAAACTCAAACTGCTGTTACAAGGGGCCCCTCCTTCCCCTCCTTTGTCTCTGCGGTTCGCTGAATCCACCATCGGCTCACACCAGCCAAAAAGGGGAAGCCAGAAAGCAAACAGTCTCACCTAGCTGCAGCTGTTCCACTGCGGAACACCTATAGCAAGGTAAATCGCTTGGCTCCTAAGGCGGTGGAAAAGAAGCCAGGCGACATTTTATGGCCAGTCATGTGAAACTTGTTAGATGCATTTTTAAGTTCCTGATTAAATCATGACTATGAGTTGGTAATCTGAGTTTGAGTTGAGCTTTTAATTTTTAGAGGTCATTTGCTGAAACACTTATTTCTTTTGGAAAGCCTGCTGGTTTTAATGTGATCCATTCTTCATAAATCACAGATGATAAAAACACACAAAACAGTGCTGTGTTCAGTGAATGGAGAGTTTTGTTTTGCTTGTGTTGCAGAAGACATTTATGCTAATAGAAACAATTGCACAACTCTCTTAAAGCCATGCATTTCAGCCTGTTTTGATCAAGGTTGTGTCAGCAATTCTGCTTAGAACACACATAAGATGCTCTAATTTGGCAGAAGGTAAAAGACTGCTCTAGCTTCAGTTCTGGCTCTATGCCTGGGAGCAATATTTTAAACCAAATTCATAGCAATGTCATCGGTTACTTTACTGTCTTTTTTTTTTTACTGGTTTTTTTTTTTTTTTTTTTTTGTGGAAACACATTAGTCTGCATCAATTCATGCAGGAAGCTTAGTTTACTAACCAGGTAAACCTAGAGTATCACAAGACAGTTCACTAAATTCTCAATGTAAATTGTCTACTACTTTCCAACCAGTCATAGTGCTACTTGTACCTGTGTCTGTTCCAGTCAAAAAGCATTTTGCAATTATTTTGAAGGGAGAAGGAGCAGAACCCTGTCTTTTATGAAATGTGTGGTTATTTAGGCATTTTTAGCCATTCTTAATAAGTACTGGCAATAAGAAAAATAAACGTTCATTGCCGTTCTCTCAACCTTGAAAAGATACATTTGAAATGATTTTATTAAATTTGGGAAATATTGATAGTTTAACATGTGGGAGACATTTCTGTGGCTTTCTCATGTGTTTTGAAATCTATACCTAGTAGAGACAAAGCCCAGTGTTTTCACAGGATGCAGAGTACAGAAACAGTAAAAATTCACTCCCCTGACTGAAATTTATTAAAAAATTTTCAAGTGTTAGTTTTTTTCCCAGAACACTTTATATGGGATCCCATATTGTTTATTCTTCTCTAACATAAAGGAAACACAAATATTCAGTTATATGCCTTGCCTAATTTGAGGAGAGAAGCTCCTTATGTTCTATCATCCCACAGAGGTAAAAGTTGTACTTCAAATCAATGAGATATATACAAATCTACATTTATCAATAGAGAATCACAGTCGTATCTCTGGATAAGGCATTTTGTGTCTTTCATTATTCCTTGCTTTCTGTTACATATGAAATATATTCCATGATTACGCCTTTAATATTCTTTGGCAATAATACTCATCAGCTTTGTGATTGAAGCTATGTGCATGTTTAAATCAGTGAAAATTCAGAGGTTAAGAGTCTATTAGCCTTCCTCATCTTTTGAAGCATCCCTATCACACCTTTGGAAATGATAAAGCAATGAAAACTTAGATTCGATAGTAGAAGTATCTTAAATTACTCTGTGATGTAGAATGGATCAAAGAAGAATCCTCCAGTTTTGAAGAGCACAGGAAAGATTGTGCTATATAGGATGCTATTTTGTTTATACATAAAATTTGTATGTGCTACATGAAGACAAACATTAACTAAACCCAGCATGTTTATTTTCTAATCACAGAGGGCAATAAAGGTAATACCTAGATTTGCTGCATTAGTTCAGTTTCCTTGGTGAAAAGAAATCAGGGATCAACTGTTCTGAATCTGAAGGAAAGCTAAACCACAATTTTACCTATGATCCAATTAATGACAAAAGGGAAGAATATCTGTCTCTCACAGTTTCTGTTTCAGCACTTATACTGCAAGAGAAAAATGGACGAATAGGATGTTAAGTGTCATGATGCACTGACCCGTTCAATTGCATGGTTAGCTGGCACTGCAGCTCTTTACTTGTTTATAGCTTCACTCAAATATTAGGAAGGAGTATAATGACAAGCCAATCAAATCGCAAAGAAGAGAAAAGGCCAAGGTACTTTCCTGTTATGATATTCTGGTTTGCTTGACATGACACTGTTAGGAATTATATTTTTAATGATTCCTCTACTGGACAAAGACAGTGAAGAGGACAGAAAATTACACTTGACTCCTCTATTGTCCTGGCAAAGTCTGTAACAAGCATAGGTTATAGTATAACCATTCTTACAATTTCAGAACTGTAATCTACTGATCTTCCCTGCTTGTCACATCCAATTTGTTGCAAGGCATGTTTTACACAAGACCACATTTCTATTCAGTGGTAGCCTAAAGTTGACTGAGATTATAGCCAAATTCCCTTTCTAATGACTGTACAGAGCTAGAAAGATCCTGTCATACCATCAATCTAGAGGCTATACAATTACCTAAGTTGAGAAAAGAAAATTGGTTTATAAAACAATTATGTATTTTTCACTTTCAAGTTCTTTTCAAGAGATTAACAGATTAACATGAGACTATTATTTGGAATTATAAAAAGAAGTAAAAACAAGAAAATCGTTGAGATTCAATTAAGCAATTCTACTCAGAGCTGCTATTTTATTTCAGTCACAGGTGTAGGAAGAATATGTGTAGAATAAAGATGTAGTCAGAAAAACTTTGTTAAAATGTTAGCCACTGCAAAACTCTTCTACTGAAATCATAACACTTTGCAGGGGCCATATCTACTTACAGAGGAAAAGAGAAAACAAAAGCTAGCAATGCTTGAAAAACTGAAATTCATTTTCAAATCCAAATATGCCATTTCTAAATTGATCTTCTGTATTTTTGTTATTTAACAGCATAAAATTAAAGGGTAACAGCAGATAAACCAGGACAAAAAAAAAAACTTTAACAAAAATCTGACTTCCCCTTTTTCTTTCACCCTGAATTGCTTCATTCTTATTTGAAATTAAATTGGATTTCATAAGTCTGCTTATCAGTAAAATTACTCAGGAAGCAGTTGGGAGAGCTGTAGGAAGAAGTAGGTAAGTAAAGAACAATCTGGATCATGCTTAGACATGCATAAAAAAATAAATTAACTACTCAGAGAAATCATCAGGGATTTGAATAAAGCCCTCACCAATGTTTCCAGTTCATCGTCAAGATTGAGGCAGTGGCAGATGCACCCTGGAAAACAGCCATATGGCTTGGGAAGAAGAATGGATCTCTTCAACTGTACAGTAGATCTTAGAGTAGCTGGTGCATCATAAAATAGAAGTGGTTTTGGACACTGGCTTCATAATCTGTTGAGGGCAGCTTGAAAGCTGATTAATGGAGGAAAACAAAAAGGAGCACATAAAGAGTAAACTGAGTTGTCTGCACAAGAGCCAGAAATCAGCAGGAGAGAGAAAGTGTCTCCTTATGTATTTAAGTAAAGGCTATTTAGAAAAGATACTTGATGACCTATGTTGCTCTATTTATTGGCTGTTACAGGGAAAGACTTGTTGATGGAAGTAATAAACTGGCATTTCAAATGTTTTAGATGAGGCTGGAAACATTGCTGCAATGTGACATTAACAACTTGCTTTTACTTATGTGATTCCTAAGCAGGATAAACATGGATTAAAACACAAGTCTGTCAGCTTCTCTTTTTAGTCCAATAATAACTCAGGCCAGCATCCATTAGCATGTACCCTGTTTGTACAGGAAATGAACCACTTTTTGGCACTGTAGTATGCGAGGCTGCCATGTCTGAACAACAGAGTTGTTGCAAACCAGAGATCAAATCTCCTTGTCTGCTGCTTAACTTAAAAGTGGTTGGGAAGGTAATGAGGTATTAATGGGAAAGGATAGAAATAGCTATTTTCCCCTTACTTTGCTGTAGAACTAATACAGGGTTTTATAGTTAACCACTTTCAAGTCCTGCATATTCATCTGGTCTCTTACTATGTTATTCTAAGTACCAACAGACTGAGACTCCTTGTCATATATGCAGTGCCAAACTGGGAAGTGTAGGAGTCACCACTGCTTGCTTTCAGTGTAAAGCAAACAGAACAAGGTTAGCTGGGAATTAAAATGGAGCTTAGTTTGGAGACTGTTCACACCTACTTTTGAGCTTCCCCTTTTCCTGGATTATATGGCAGCCAAATCTACCAACAGCAATCACCTGAGAGGAATTAGTAAGTACCTCTGCCTCATGCCTTGATTTTTAGCTTGAGTTGGGACTAACATAGTCTATCCATACAAATGGGTAAGAGAAAATGAAGTGCTTAAGGCCTCACAGAGATTCCCTAAAGAAAACCCATCAGAAAACATTCACAGATGCAACAACTGCTTTATTACAGAGCTGGAAATTGTGAGGGAGAATCAGAGCCACTGTTGCAGCCTGTGTGTCACCATAGCAACTGCTATTACAACAACTCGGATAGAAGCCCAGATTTTCTATTCAATGATGAAAACTTGGTCTTCCCACAAAGTGCTTTCCCCTAGCATGAATCTTTCTGCTCAATAGAATAAAGAGGAAGGAAATTAATCACAGAAAAGGAAAGAGGTACATTGAGAGAGGAGAAAGTAAAAGCAGAAAATAAAGTAACTGGACCAAAAGGTGCATGCCTTGTCACTGGTCCCTAATAATCCAATTATAAAACTGCATCTACCTGTCATTCCCATTCCATTATACTAGGGTGCAGACAATCACATTTGAGCCATCTCTTCAACAGGGGCTGCATCTTCTGACTTTTTCATCTACAATGTCATAGGTGCACAGGAGGCAACTAGTAAAAAATGTGGGTGGTGGGTGAGGGGTGTGTGTCAAGTTGACCCCCTCAACTCCATTACTGTAATAACTACCCTTTCAATATTACTCATTACACTTCATCAGTTTAGATGGAAAAGATTGTTGGTTGAGATATAAACAGAGTTCATTTATCAATTACCATCACAGGCAAAATAATCCCAATTTGGAGCAATTAATTTAACACATTGTCAATGAAAAATTGAGAGGAATGCTGAGAAAAAGAGGACAAAACTAAAACGCCCCTGTCACACCCCATTCTTCTCAGGCTCAATTTCATTTCCATATTCTCCTATCCTCTATTTCCCTGTGTCGTGTTCCACTCTGGGAACTGCGAGCAGTTGTTTTAAAAACGGATGGTCGGGAACAAAATGAAGCCAAACGACGCAAACTTTCTATCTGAGAATCATTTATTGGTAGTGAAAATGAGAAGGAAAAGGAGTTGCCCGAGCGAAAGTGGGCGAGAGAGAAAGAAAACAAGAAAGGAAAATGGAAAAGGACTGGGGGAGAGGAGAGAGAGCGGACAGAGAGGAACAGAGGGCGTTACCACCAGCGAGGCAGGGCAGCGCTGTNGGGCCAGGGCAAAGGAGGGGGCGAGCGGGCCAGCAAATGAACAGTAAGGAACCCCAGGGAGCAGCAACGCTGTCAGTCTTTATACCCCCCTGGCCTCTCCCAAAGTCTGCCTGCTAGCAGGAAACCGTTGGTCCAGTCCAGCCTTCGTCTGCCGTCCATTGGTGGAGACCTTTCACGACCTCATGGGAGAAGCCTCTGCACAGTGTCTCCTGCTTCCTGCCGCGTGTGGGGTGTTGCCAGGCGAAGTCCTCTCAGGGAGGAGGCTTCTTGTAGTTGCCTCTTGCACGTGGCACACGTGCACCCCTCCTGCACATGCCTCTGACAACCACTGTTGAGGTATAACAAAACTGAATTGGCTCCTCACACCGTGGCTCAGGGAAATAGGAATGGAATCCTTAACAGCTCCTGTCTGCTGCACATTCCTCCTTTTCCTTCGCTCCAGCATGGGTCCTCCACGGGCCACAAATACTGTCAGAAAACGTGTGCTGGTGAGGGTTTTCCACAGGTTGTATCTTCCCTCAGGGCATGCCCACCAGCTTTGGCATGGGGTTCTCCACGGGCTGCAGGTGGATGCCTGCTGCATCACAGACTTCCCTGGTCTGCCTCACTGCGGTCTTCACCAGGGGCTGCAGGGGAATCCTGCTCCAATGCCTGGAGCACCTCCTCTCCTTCCTTCAA
>VWZW01004514.1:78324-138302 GCA_013397115.1 Edolisoma coerulescens | reverse complement strand
TTTGGTAGGGTCTTTGTGTGTACATGGATATTCTTTGTTTGCATGTAAACTTTCACAAACAGAAAGAATATGTTCTACTCAGTCTCTCAAAAATACGGAAAGTCTTGATGTTTCAGTTTATTTTAAAACTGAATTTTCAATTGAATGTAAGGAAATATTCATACTGAATGTCTTGCCTTATTTTCTTTGCAAATGGTATTTCCAAAGCTATTGTTCTAATGATATTATTCAGCTTTCTTCTCCAATGTAAATTCTGCAAATAACTCTTTTCTTGTAAACAATTCCTTTGAAACTTTTTAGGTATATGAAATTTAAGCCTGTTTGATTTGAAATATTACACGCATTTCTGCTTTCAGATTGGGATTGTTCTAAATCAATCATCTTCACCATTTGTTTAAAATCTGTTGGTTTGAAATATATTTCAGCTAGCAACATCTTACTTGCCCATTTGAGTGGAAAAAAGTCTGTAAGTAAATCAGACTCAATTAAAAAGTCCAAATAATTACACAAAGTATTTTCTCAACACTTGCACTGACATTTACAGCAAGCAAATGTCCTCCACTTCAAAACTGAAATGGCAAATATTAGGAGAATGGATATATTTTCCTCAATTTTCAGACTTTTAATTTCTTTCAATCAGTAATATTAGTAATTTCTATTGTTCTTTAAAATCCTTAAGAACACTTTCCTTAGGCTCCATTTTTATAAAGTGCAAATTGCTGCAAAAAACCCCATTTTTTTCCCCTCCACAAAATTATGTTGATGTACACATAAAGCAATTGACTACATAGACAGAGATTTATTAACTGCCAATGATCAGATTGTAGAATCATAGAATCATTGACTCTCCTAAGTTGGAAGGGATCTTCAGGGATTATCTAAGTCCAGCTCCTGGCCAGGCACAGGACAGCCCCAAGAATCACACTGGTTACTTGTTTTGTCACTTTATCTCAAGATGCTTTGTAAATTGTTCATATGAAAGGCTTTTGAAATTTGACAGTAAAAATTTTACCTTATTTATTTATTGTTATGCTTAAGGCTTACTTGACTTTACAGAAACTTTGTTTTTGCTTCTTAGGTTTTACTCCGAACTAATAATTCTAAATACTGTCTTTATCTGGTTGTATGAATGTTCAACCTGTAATTCATACTTTTTTTCCTACTTACTCATAATTTTTTTTTTAATTTTAAAAATTTATAGCTTTTTAAACTCAGAAATCCTAAAGCATCAGCTAGGAGACTGTCTTAAAAATACCAGTTTAGTGTTAAAGACCCTTCTAAGCTGCAGAAAAAGAGAGTAAATGACAGAGAATTTCAGTTACTCGTATTTCTCAACAAAATTTTAGAATTCCTCTTCATGCTTTGTGAAATCATTACTACAAAAAAGGAACAAAGGAAATCCTGGTCTTCTATACCCTCACAGTCTAAGCATATGGAAGTCTGTAGTCCTTGGCTCCTTCTGTGTCTCTGAGTGTTCTGTCACCTAGAGAACACCACAGGTGCCCACATCCTTTGTTCTGCGAAGGGTTGGTGCCAGTTCATGGCCTCTTGCCTGGGGTCCTGCCTGCAGCTGGCACGGCAGCTGCTCACCGAGCGCCCCGCACTGAGTGTATTCCTCAACAACCCTGACGCCTCTTGAGCAGTTCCAGAGAGCCTACACCTCTGTCCTGGGCAACTTACTCCAGTGTCTAACCACTCTTTCAGTGACTATTTTTTTTTTTTCTAAACTTCCCATGGCATAACTTAAGCCATTTCTTTTGTCCCTTCACTTTACACATGGCAGAAGAGACTGACCCCCACCTTCCTACAACCTCCTTTCAGGTGGGTATAGAGAGCAGTGAGGAGTCCAAAACTGATTTGCAACAAACGTGTCCAAACAGGATCTGAGGTGCAGCCTAACCAGTACCAAGCACAGGGGGACAGTCAGACAATCACTGCCCTGGTCCTCCTGGACACACTGTTGCTGGTACAGGCCAGGATGCCATTGGCCTTCTTGGCCACCCGGGCACACTGCTGGCTCATATGCAGTCATCTGTGAACCAGCACCTCCAAGTCCCTTCCTGCTGAGCAGTTCTCAAGCCACTCTTTCCGAAGCCTGCAGTGATGCTTGGGGTTGTTGCATCCCAAGTGCAGGACCCAGCACTTTGCCTTGTTTGAACCTCATGCAGCTGTCCATTGATCCAGCCTGTCCAGATCCCTCTGCAGAGCCTTCCTGCCCTCCAGAGGATCAACACCCCTGCCCAATTTGGTGTCATCTACAAACTTATCAAGGGTGCATTCGGTCCCCTCACCCAGACCATTGATAAAGATGTTGAATGGGAGTGGCACCAATACTGAGGCCCGTTGGTGACAGGTCACCAACTGGGTGTAACTCCATTCGCCGCCACTCTCTGGGTCCAGCCATCCAGCCAGTTTTACACCCAGCAAAGAGTACACCCATCCAAGTCCTGAGCAGTCAGCTTCTCCAGGAAAATGCTGTGGGAGACAGTATCAAATACTTTACTGAAATCTAAGCAGTCCAACAGCCTTTGCCTCATCTACCCATGCCTCATCTACTAAGCAGGGCCCTTTGTCATAAAGGGAGGTCAGGTTGGTCATGATACTGTTTGGAATGGTATCTAGGACCATGACTGGCAGAAATCTTACTGTTTCAAAGAGTTTCATGTGTAGGTCTTGTTGGGGCCATAGAAACTTTAGTAAACAGGTAACAGAGAGAAGATGATGATATGTGTGTCCTTTTTTTGAGCTATTATAAGAGGGCTGCAAATTAAGTTCTACATATAACATTAAAATGAGGATGTGAGTATCCCACTGCAAAAGGACTAGTAACATCAATTGGCCAGCAGTAATCAAATACAATAGATTTGTACAGAAAGAAAACACAAGGTAGATAAAAATAAAGGGTAAAATAAACAGCTAGCAGTAAACAAACACTTCTGAACCACTTGTGAATTATCAAATGAATTGATACAAATCATTTGTAGTAGCATGGGGCTTATCTTTCCAAAAATTGGAGATTAAATCTTCTTGTGTGTCATTCCATAGATTTTTCTGAGCTGATGTTCACTGTCATCTCCAGTCATAAGCCAGAAGACATATTGTATATAAATATACAGGAACTTACCCGAAGGCTGATGCTGCTTTTGTGCCCCACTTCTCTATCACAGCAGCTACAGTCTTCTGGGGTTCAACACCACAAAATTAAATATTTACATTAAAGAGTTTGTATTTAAAGAAGAATGGGTAAATACTTTTTAAAACATTCTTTTGTGTCAGAAATTAAACTGGAGAAATTAAGATGGTCAATAGAACGCTCTGTGATAGTAGATAAAACTGCAACTGTATAGTTCAAGAATATTTCATAGNTGCCCCCCCCCCCCCCCCCCCCTTCATTTTCACAATAGTTAGGTGTAACTTCCTTTCCAAAGGGAAAGCTTATTAGCAAATTAAGTATATTGTATACTTGATAACTGAGCTTTCCTATCCTTCACTTCCCAGGTGAGGAAAAAAAATCCTCAGTTTTTTTCTTCCCAGTTTCAGTCTTGGAGGAAAGGTTACTATTCATTTTTGTGTTCTTTTTCTTTGCTTCTCGCTGTGGCATCACCAAAAACTATTGTGTAAAATTATCTCTGTCTGTTATGTACAGGGCAGAGGAGCCCTGTTACCTCAGCAAGAGGAAAGAATTTAAAAAAAATGGAGATACAAGCCTGTATATAATGTGATGTTGTCTTGTTTGAGTTGAGACAAAATTGTTCTGCATGTGGGATATAATTGCTTGTCACCCTTCTGAGGCAGTGAGTCTTGTACTCATTATTGAAAGGGAATTAGGTTTACATAAAATACACAGTTTCATCTCCAAAGTGTCTTATAACTTGCATTTTAGACATTATAAATTCTTCTAAATTCACCAGTGTTGTGGATTTATGCTAGCTACTTTTTGCTGGCTCTTCCTTATAGATCAGTAGAGGTTCTTACACCTAAAATGTTTTTGTTTATTGTGTGTATTGAGGCTTTTATTGTTTGCATTTAGATGAGACAATGAAGCTCATCATCCCATAATATTAGTGGATTGAAAGGTGCATAATATAAAGTGGAGCACTGCAGACATAGATTAAGTGATTTCTTTAAAGCACACAAGATTTGGGACACCTCAGAACTGAATCTGAACTCTTCAATTGTAGACCCAGGAATGAACCCCATATCATTCTTCGTTTCTCTTTAGTTCTCAGATAAACGTTTTAAAGTTATTAAAACTTTTAAATTGGGTATGTGGAACAAATGAAAATGAAGTGAGACTGATACAAAACTTTTAATATTATTTCACCCAAAACCTGCTGAAGGCGCACTGCTACCACTGGTTGAAATATTCTTCTTTATGAAGGCATTGATTATTCTTATCTGAGCTACATGTCTTGTATAAGGGCTGCTAACACTAATGGTTATATCTAACTAATATCAAGAGAAAACAGATTATTTTCCCTCCAGGCTTCTGGTGAGTTCTTCCACTGACTTTCCAATGTGGTAACTGCAATAGCAGCAAAACTTTTTAAGGATTTAAGAAATGATTTTTTTTATTGATTATGCTTAATAAAGTGTGTAAGTCTCACTACAATGTAGGAAAGATGTAAAAATGACAAGGAAATAAAATGTGGAGTGGTTGTATTGTTTCACTTGAAAACTGTTTTCTAGTGCTTCTGAATTTCAGTTTATACACATCCCACAGATCTAAAACATTTTCATTTAACTGCCTAGAAGGAACAGTATTTGATGCAATTACCCTAAAGGTGTCTTTGCTCTCATATTCTGAATCCAAATAATCTCCAGACATTATGTGCGTTTGGCCTTTTCTAGTGCAAATACATTGAGCAAGAAATGTCTCAAAATGATAATGAATGTAAGGGAGACAGGACCGAGCAGTTCTTTCTTCTGTGACCTCTTGTTCTTCCTTTCAAGGAGTGCTCAGTACAGCAAAATGTAATTGCATGAAGTGCATGGTTCATATCCAGACTCCACAAAGGACAGAAGGTACAGGAAAGTGTGAAGTGTTAATGTCCAAGAAAGTAAATGAACATGAAAGTTCTATGAACAGGTGGTAATGTGAATACAAATATATGTGAATACAATGTGAATAAATGTGAATATAAATATATAACTCTCTGGCAGTCTGCTGCTGGCTTCCTGTGAGGATGAGGCTTCTGAATGTTTCTTTTAACACAGTGTTGAAGAGTCACTAGTGCAGCAGCAAGCAGAGGAATTACAATCAATAATTAACAGGACAGAGTGAGTAGAGGAGCTCTAAAATGGGATAAAATCAGCAGTGTGGGAAAATGTAAGATTTTCAATTTGGAGAGATTTCTGCCATATATTTTTGAAAATAACAAGGACTTCAAGATAACGTGACGTGGTTGCACTTACTTGAGCATGTGGTGCAACACAATGAAAAAGCTGATGATTGGTGGGATGCAATTCTGGGACAATGATGGAAAAAAAGCTTTGTGAACTGACAAAACCATGAAGTTTTATTTCTAAAATAGGTAAAAAAAAAGTTGAGTGTTGTTTGTGTTTAATGAAAATTAAGGCTGAGCTAATCTATATTGCAAATGAACATTCACAGCAAAACATGACTTGTTATTGGTGGTAAAAGGTCAGCCAGAAGATGACTGAAAAAGCCATGCCTGAAACATGAAGCTACATGTGTTTCTATAATTTACTTACTTAGAAATGAAACAAATATCAACATACTAAAACAAGGAAGAAGAGGCAAAATTATCATTCATGCATCAAACTTCAGACTCAAACATTCAACTAATATATTCAAACAGTAAAGTGGAAAGAAAAAACCCAAAGGTCAATATCTCAAACAGAGTTTCAGGAAGCATCTCTTACTAATAAGGAATGTACAGTTAAAATCATTATAAAATAAGTCCAAAATAAATTAAACAGATCATTGTTACTAAAAAAGCAATATCCATTTTCCCTATTCCTCACAATGCATTTCAATTAAATTCCAATGATAAATGATTTGGGGATCCAAGATCAACTGCAGTCATTCTGAGGTACTTTTACTGTTGGGTTGGTGTATTCAGTCATCCCAGTGAAGGATCCAGCACAGGCTGGGGCTGCTAAAAGATATGAAGGACAGTTCAAAAGGTGGCTGAAGGAAAGAAGGAGGAAAGACACAAAGAGGTAAGAGCAGTCCTTTCCCAGCAGCAGTGTACTGATAGATGAGCTCATCAAATCTGGACTAGAGATAGATGGGCTAATCAAACAGCTGACAGCCACAGAGTGGGACTGTCCTGGAGCCTGGTGAGGAAATGGGAACTGTCCTTTTGGGCAGCAATTTAGCTGTTGGTTATTGTCCCTGTTTTACAGTGCGTAGTGCATCTCTCCCCATCTGTTTTGACCTATATCAGTTTGTACGTAGACAATCACACCTGAAGGGAACTTTAAGTTAACAATGTATGTTGCTAGTATTTTTTTTTGCTTTATGGTGTGTGATTAAAATTGTAATGAATGACTTCTAGAGTCGCAGTGGACCTGGATTGACTGACATGTAGCCCTCTTTTCCTGAACACTCTAGCACATGCAGTAGAAGGATCTCATGCATCCTCTAAGGGCTGTAAACCTTAGCCCAGAAATTAAGTGCAGTTGTGTTGGTGAAGTCTAGAAAAATGTATCATGTTGTGTCACGTTTAGTGGAATGTGTGAGGTCTTTGTTGATTCTTACCACAGCTCCTCAATCTCCACAATATGAAGTTCATATGGAATTTTTTCTTTGGTTTGGAGCACACAAAAATATCTACCTGTCTCTTCAGTGCTTCTTTGACAATGTAATTCTGTTCACCTGTGTTCTCTTGGAAGGCAGCTATGGCTTCTAAATACATGCCACTGGGGTATATGTGAAATGCTGTAGCAGAAGAGCTCTGTCTGCCAGCATTTGCTGCATCTACACTTGGGTCCACTGGGCAAGTAGAGCATCAACAGAAGTTCAGGAGAAACAGGATCTGTGTTGCTTTTTCGTGTTAAATGAACTTTGAAGGGTGCTGTACTAAATAGGAAGGTAGAAGGAGGAGGTTGTCAGAGCCTGGAGAATTTGATGTCTCCAGGCATTTTAGGGTGAGTGTGTGTAGGTGGGTGGGGGCAGATCAGGCCATGTCCTGGCAAGGCAGTCCTGGAGCTCCCTGGAGTCTGTATCCCAGCCTGACAGAGCTGCCAGCCATGGCACTCCAGAGGTAGGGCTCCACTCTGTCCTGACCTATCTCCTGAGTGGCCAAATGACCAGAAGTCCCACCTGAGGTGAGGGCCCACCAAGGCCCAGGGGTTTTAAAGGCTGGGCGTGAGTCTGGCATGTCTTGACCCTCCCTGTCTCTTGGGGTTTCTGTCTGAGTACTGCTGGAACCCAGGAGTTGGTAGCGATATGTGTTTTTCTTTATGTTTTCTTTTTCTCTTTCTCCTTCTAATTCCCTCTTGGAACATTTTGAGTAACTTAGCATCAAATAGGTTTAAAGTTTGCGGAGTTGAATTGTCCAGATTAATGCTGTGAGAAGTGCTTATGTTGATTAGATGTTGTTCTAAATCTTTTACCAAAGTTCCTTGATTTTCTATAGTTTGCCAGTACACTTATGTCTTGCTTTGACCTCCTGAGAGTATTGTATTCTTACTGTGCGTCTAACCCAGAGTACTTGAACCACTGTAAACACCTTTTAGTGAGTTGTCTGGGGCCTGACAGAGGTGAAGTGGGAGAAAATGGCTAGTACTGATAAATAATTTCATTGCAAATTTCTAATTAAAATGTCTGTGTAATTGAAGATCAGTTCCATGGCTTAAGGAAGCTGGAAGATTCATGTGGCACTGTTTACACATTCACATTCTATACTAGAAAGCTGTCATTCATAGAAAAATGTAAGTATTGTTTACTTTGGAAAAAAAAGTTTGCTTTTTTTTTTTGTTTTGTAAAGACTAGTGAGTTTTTGCAGCTTCTCCCTGTTGTTTGGGTTGTAATCATCTTCATTATAAACCTGCTACTGCTTTTTCAGCCTTTCTAAGGGAATAAAGAAAAGGTTATTCTAAGTCCCATCACAAGCTGGGCTCTTCAGCAATGAAATAAAGGCTTTAAATGATCAGCATTTGCACAGTTATATAACTGCTGTTTCCTGTATTCATTCAATTTAAATTGAAATGCAGTTTACAAACTACCAAATGGCCATTTGTTCTTGCAGACCACTAGAGATCATCAGTAACAGTTTCTAATGTTTTATGGTGTTTTCTTTCTAACTCTGTAGGAAAACAATTGAGTTGATGCTTTCCTGCCTTAGTTTTAATTGCTAATAAATCACTCTGCTTGCACATCATGCTTTCCAGCACACATCAATTATCATCTGCTCTCTTCAGGAGATGTCTAGAGGTGCCTCTGCCTTAAAAAACCCCCACAATGTTCTCTTGATCTTTAAGACTGATTCTGAGGAAAGATGTTCTAACAAATCTGTCAGCACCTGGCTGTCTTGGATATTTTAGGTGCATGCTGATTTCCCCTTTAGTGCAAAACGTCTTTAGCTGTGACCCTTTAATTGCGTGTTAATGTGACCAGAAAAGCACAGCCTGAGAGAAAATAAAAAGCAACACATTTTGAAAACATTCTTTTTAGTAGAGCCTGGTATAGCCTAGGTACTGTTTTTACCTAAGACTAGGTATGTCTTTTTAGAAGGCATTAGTATAGGTGATACATTCAAAATTAGGCTCCTTGTATCACTATTCCCCATACATTTCTTGAATTATTTTTCAGAGTCTATTGCTTCAAACATATTTACCCTTAAAATTATAATTTTATATATTTCAGTCAGTTTGAGTGACCAAGGCTATTACCCAGCACTTAGCCAACAGTTGGAATGGTTACGGCTTTCTCCCTTGTGTCTTTTCTGGTATCTCAGATACGATTTCCTTCCCCAGTCCTAGAACTAGCATATACATGCCAGACTTAAGTTTCTTCTCTTTTCTGTTGCTAGACATACTAATTTCTTTAGCCTGTTACAATTTTAACCCTCTCTACCTACCCCTCCCATTCAATTGATCAAATATTTCTGTGGGGTTTGAACTTCAGATGAGACAACTGACCAGCCCATTTTGTCTTAGTTCATGAGGTTGCAGGACAAGTCATGCATTTGCCCAATTTGGATCATGCTTGCTGCAGATGGAATCTAATTTGCTGGCTCTCTGTTAAGCCTCTGGGAAATTTACTTCTAAATTGATGAGAATAAATTCTGCTAATAAATTTTCAAGGAAAAAGGGATATAGACCTGTCCAGCACAAAGGCTGTCTGAAAGTCATTCTAACATAAGAAACCTGCTGAGTTTTCAATGAAAGCCTTATCCTTTTTCTAGAAAATGGTCATTGTATTTTGGTTAGTATTTTTCATAAACCAGACCCCAACAGCAACATGATATGAAAGGTATTGTGAATGATTTGAATAACTTACGTGCTACTGAAAATATTTTTGTTGGTGGGAAGTGCTTGAAACTGATGACAGGGCATACCACCATCCCCTCCTATAGTTTGCAAGTTCTACCCTTATAAATGGATTAAGGCTGCCACACATTTTTGACAGGAACTTCTTTAGACTAGTTTTTGTCAATAAAGCTGTTATTGAGATGTGGTACTCTTTATTGTTTGCACAGATGCATTGCTTATGCACACACAGTAGTAATTGTTCATGTACAATAATTGTTCAGTTACTTTACAGTAATTGCCTTATTTGTATACTTTATATAAGTATCAGGTTTTGGTAGCTGATTTATTCATTCTCAACTCATCATGAACTGATCCCTTTTGTTGCCAGCTATTGCGGTGAAGCACTGTGAGAACAGTATGCAGGTTGTCAGCAGCATTTCCTGAAGTGACCAGTAGCTAAAGAAATCCCTTGTTTTACTATCAGCCTGGGCCTTATTATTTATATCTTCCCGTGGAGCCTGGAAATAACTCCATCAGCAAATACCACTAAACTTCTACCAAGGGAAGATTTCATTATCAGATACCAGCTTTCCTAAATTAATTTTGTTGGTTGCTTCCTCCCTCAGCCGTATATGTTTCGTATGGTTTTGCTGTCTTTTCCACATAAAGTGGTAGCCTTTTCAAGCCAGGCATGTATTTTTAAAATAGGATGATGTACAACTTCCCAACAATCTGGACTCTAGTCCTGTTGAAGTACACAGGATCTTCATTCCACACATTTTAGATGTAGGCTTCTTTTTCTAGGTTTCTGAATACTAAAATTTACCCATTTGCTTCTAATTACATTAGAAGGGTGAAGACTATAAGATTAGATAATTTAAAATAATTAGTTATATAACTTTTTTTTTTTGCTTTAATATTTATCTGAAAGCATTCTGGCCTTTAGTGTAGTTGTTAGGAAGTTCTGCTAGTAACATTATTTTTGTTTTAATTCTTGAGAGAGAAGGGTCACCATGAGTATGCAGTCTGCAGACACTGCAGTAGGAACATAGACCCATACAGCAAAGAAACCACACCACTGAAGTCAACAAATACGACAACATTTTGATAGGGGCTTCAGCAGTAAAAAGGACGAGCCTAACAAATGATCACACACTAAGCAATGTGGCTTTTTACATCCACCATCCAAAAATCTGTAAAAAGAATGGAGGGATAATTTTAAGATTCCTTCTTTTATTTGTGTCCCTACTGCCTTCTTTTGTCACTCTTCCTGCCCTCATTCACTGAGGAAAAGCTAAATAGATAAATTTAACCTGACAAAATGAAGCTGAAGTTTCATCCTAGAGTGAATTTGATACCTGTCATTTATTCATTCATTCATTTTTCAGAGTACTTTAAGTCAGTCCATATCTTGTAAACAAGAGAAATATATTGAATACTAATGGAGACAAGTAATAATTGATTGGTTAAGAAGGGCACATTGATTGTTTGTGTTTAGAATGAGCTATGGACCTACTTTTTTATTAATTGAAAACTTAATTTAAAGATCTATTTATTTGGTGTTAATTATGTGATCACCATTAAACCATTATAAAGGGGTTTTTGTTGGCTTTGTGCTTGCTTTTTTCTGAACAAATATATTTATTGTTCTAGTTGACTAGGAAGCATTTAATTTTCTAAAACATCAATGAAAGTTAGAAAACGTTCAGGCTTTTCTTTCTCTACATTGAGTTGTTTTCTGTGTAGGTACAGAAAATTCCGATCAGTATCAGAGCCATCTCTAACAGGCACCTTTAGTCTGAAAAATTACTGTGTTAGTGGAACAGTGTGCTAGTGATATACATAGCACTAGGTAGAAGTCTCTGGAACGCATCCTTAAATGGGGTAAAAATCCCATCAGTAGTGTAAAAAATGAATGGAAACATAAAAGATCCTGTTGTACAGATCGCCTTAGAATGATTATTATAATTTATATTGTTAATGTGTCCAAATGTTGAACATTTTGAAAATGTTTTATATAGATACACTTCAAAAATTCCCCCCCCCCCCACTCACAAGGGAAAATNCCCCCCCAGTGACAAAGGAAAATTATGATTGGGTAAGATAAAAAGAAAGGAAATTGGTTCATTCATTCTTTACCTCCTTTCAAATATTTTGACCTTTCTTTTTGGAGGAACAAGGATTCAGGTTTCATTTCTTTCTACCTCTTCACCTGTCCTGTTAAAAAAGTGGCTGCATGCATTGGGTGAAGTGTCAAATCTCCTGTCTCATTTTGATGTTGCTTGCTTTGCTGAGGAGTAAGAAAGGCAAGATCATTCACTACTTATGTTCCTTTTCTGGAACAGCTTTTTAAATTCACTGAAAAGAAATATATGTAACATAACTTTTGTTGGCAAATAGGCTCTATTTCTTTTGTTGTACAGATGTGATGAGAATAGAATAGTATTTTTTGCTGCATAAAATAGGGATGATGAGAGGAAAAAGAAAACGGGAGGTTGCATTTAGGTTTCTTGCTGGCTGTATATAGGGATGGATGCATTTCTTCTAACTTCAGGCAGCTACAGTACAGATTTGAATATCTCATTTGTTTTGCAGGCTCTCTTTGTAGACAATGGCTAAAATCTGGCTCTTTCAAGGTGAAATTCATCTTCTTTTAAGGTTGATAATTAAAATAGGTTGGATGAATTGCTCTATTTAGAAGTACTGGTTTCTCTCTATTGGCTAGAAATGGAGGAAAACAAGCTAGTATAGATATCAGTGTCTAGAAGTCAGATGAGATATATCTCCTTTCTTATGACTAAAAAGAGCAGATGATGTCAAAGAATGGTCTCACTTTTGTTGATGTGGTGGAATTATACCCTATTGCTTTTGGAGGTTTTATTTTAATATAGACAAAAGGTTATTTTTATTAAATATTGCCCTTGAAAAGTCCCACAGAAGCTCAAAGTAACTTGAGATTTATGCTTCCTTCGTCCTCTTTAATTCTCCAGTTATTTTTTCTTCTCTTGGTGATAGTTGATCTTTCCTGCTCTTCATACCTGTTATATTTTTGTCCTTATGCACTTATGGAAAGGTAGGACTTATGTTTTTCTAGATGTTCATTTGTATTTTAAATGTTTTTAAGCAAATTGTATTCTACAAATAGAATACAATACAAATTGTGTTCTAAATTTCTCAGTATTTTAAATTGCATCCTATGAGAAGTGGGAAGAGATAGCAAATTTTGGTTTTCAATAGATTCTACCTAATGCAATAGTTACTACCCGAGTGGGCAGCTCCTCTTTCAAAACCTAGCCTCTGGCAATATTTCTGTGGGAAGCCTGGCATAATGCTGAATCTTTCCTATAAGTCCACACAAAAGTATTAAATTCCTTCTGAACTCAATACACACTTCATAAAAAGAACACAGGATAGAATTGGATTTTAAACAAAAGCTAGCTAGGAAGCAGGAAGGATCTCGATTTGCTGAGTGCTGAGCCTATTTTTGTCACTTCATTTAAATTCTTCTTCCTTTTGAAGCAACATGCCAACAACATTTACAGTCTACAAATGAAATCAATTAAGAAGCTATGAGTGAGACTTGTTTACAAAACTTCTGTGAGGTTCCAGAGAGAAGTCGAGTTGTCTGCTTGAAGGCTATGCCATCACTCTGCTAATAAAAAAAATAAAAACCAGAATATCTGCAACATAACAATTAGAGAAAAAAGGGGGAACCCCCATTAAATATTAGAAGACAGTTTTGATTTCCTGTTGGGATGCAGATTAATATTTATTAGTATAAGTTTAGATACTGAAAGGTCTTTTTAATCAAGGTGAGAGGCAATTTTCATTAGCTGATTTTTTAAAATGGATAAATATGTACGAACAGATTAAATATCCAAGCCATAGCATAATTCTAATAAGGATAAAAAAATATATTGCTCTGTAATCCACCAAAGGAAAAACACTGCTTTCCTCTTCAGTTGCAGAGACTGCTATTGTGACGAAGTAAGAAAGAAAAAAAAGTGTGTGTATATATATGTATTAAAGGAGCTGGATAGCTTTTTTTTCATTAGATAGGAAGAAATTATTCAGGAATAACTTAAATAGTCAGTGGACCATTGCACTGGTAAGATTTATTTTCTAAGCATTATTTGTGCTTACTTGCTGCATTTCAGCTCTATTCACAGTGAATGCACTTTCTTTCTCATTTTAATCAACAATTTTGTGGTGCTATTGCTGACAGTACATGTCAGAGGGCTCCTAATTTATCCTTGGAGCAAAGCTGTGCAAGCCGCTGGCTTTGCACTAAAGATAAATTTGACCAGTTGGTATGTGAACCTATCATAAGTTATAAAAAATAACCCATTACAATGAAGTAGTCAAGCAAAACCTTATAGCTCAAGATCTTTGTTACATGTCATAAAAATTGTCTGTTGCCTTGAGAACTGAACTGCACCATACTCCAAACACGTGTTTTGACACTCTTTCTCCATGTTCTGCAGTTTAGAATGACCTAATGAAAGTTTGGAGGTTACACATGGCACATTAATTGATTGATAGGAGGATGATCTAGAATCCAGATTTCCTATTTTGCACAGCAAGACTGTTACATTACACTGCTGCCACTCTTGAATTGTGGTGCATTATCATGTGTAATGTTTTAGGTCACCTCAATACACCTTGGAAGACAATTAATGTGATATTAATTAAAGACTATTTATTTCTTTATTCTCCCTGTCTGAAAGAGAGAGGGAAATAATACAGTAAAGTTTCTGACTGCAGGAGGTTTGTTTGGCTGAAAGTGATAGGCTGAGTTTCACTTCTAGGAAGAAGGGATGAGTAAGTTTGTTCTAAAGTTAGCATGACATTTCTGTAGCATCCTGCCTTGTGCTCAGCTCCAGAATTTCAAGGCTTTGAGTGCATCTGAAGTGAGTTAATCAAAAGCAGTAGAGACAGGGCAAACTCTGCTGCCAGATCATAAAAGCATTGTAGTGGAAAGAGTTATTAAGGGGAAAAATAAATAAGAAATAATAAGATTCTTCAAACAGAGGGAACTGGATAAAAAAACCCCACAAACCTTGTGTAGGTGGCTATCTTACAGCTTCTACTAATGGGGCTGAACAAGAGAGCTACAGTGCCTTCCTTAATTGCCTACTGTTTTGTTCACAGGTGTTCGTGGGATCTGGGCACAGTGGTTCCTATCTCACTTTTAATTTGAACAAACCACAGTTCCTTCAGAAGGCTTCCCATATGTGCTTAATTGTTAGCTACAGTAATAATGGACATGAATCCAGCTGCTGAAAGTAAAATCAAAATGAAAATTCAGAGCGTTACCTGACTGTTTACGTAATCTCTGAAATAATTTTGTTATCTTACTTTCCCATCTCCTTGCCCTCCTGCTGTTGTAGCACAAGCTCTGGGAGGATGTGGGGGAAAGCATAAGTGCTATATCTGGCTCAAGAATAGAATCTCAGCTGATTCTGATGACCCTGAACAGGTCCAGCCTCTTCGTCTGGTGAGAACAGGGAGCAGAAGCAGCTCGCAGACTGTTCCTGTGACAGTCGAGCTGAAGCAGGGAGCCTTGCCGAGAGCCGTGGTTCCCTGCCTCGGGGGCATGGCTCCCCAGGCTGGAGAGTGGTGCTGTCCGGAGCACGGGGTTCTGTGGGGCTTTCAGAAACACTGACACTGTGACCAGGCAACGTGTCTGAAATTGCTTGTGCAGAGATTTGAATTACAAATGAACGAAAGTCGATTGGTCTTCTTGTATTGTTCTCCGTATATTTCTTTCCTTTCTCTAAAGAGAAACTAAGTAATTTAGTCTTGTCTCTTGGGAGCACTTATAAAAGCATTTCTCAGAAAGGATACTGGTAGTGGAAAGATAATTGTTCATTATTGATGTCATATTTTATCCTCCTTAGAAAACAGCTGTGTGGGTTGTTTTTATAGTTCTTTTGTAAATGAATAATTTTCACTTTGTATTTATCAGCGAGATCCTTGGAATTTGTATTTTTTGTCCAAAAACCATATTTGAATATTCATATCTTTCAGCAAGAGGGAGAGAAAATTTTTGTGTTTCAGGAACACCTCTGAGAAGGTGGCCTTTTTTCTGGAGAATGAATTCTGGAAAAATGAAAGCCACAAATTAAGCTGAGACAATATATTTCTTTATCACTTTTTTTTTTTTTTTTCTGATTCTGATCAGCATTAGCACATCACAGTTTCTGGTGAGGCAGAAGCTCATTTACATAATTTTATTAGCATTTGATATATGGAACATTTTTGTTTGTTCATTTCTCCTCACAAGTGCATGTCTTTATTTACATTTTCAATTCTTCAGCTTTGGCAAGTATGGCATAAAATATTACGTACATGCATCAAAGGTATGCAATGGAGTGTATACACAAAGCATTAGAATATTAAAAATATGGCTACCCTTCAAGGCCAAATTTGTTCTAAAATATCTGGATCTAGTTAAGTTTTTCTGAAAAAACAGCTGTGCCCGATTGTTATGAAACACAAACTCAGATAATCTGTTTTGTAGAAGAACAAGCTGTTGTAGTTGTCTCTGTACATCTGTTTGCAAAAGCTAGTCTTTATTTACAAATTAGAACAAGGATCAGATGATGGGCTGTCAAAGCACTTTCTGTCAAGTGACTTTTTGTCACTGTAGATGTTACTTGCTTGCATAAACATGATGAAACACTATATGACATCACATAACCATACATCACACATAAATTAAAGATTCTTGATGTGAAAAGTACATTGCTGAGGCAAATGAGAGGCAGGTCTTTCCTAATCACCAATCACATCTGACACAATGATTAGGATATGTAGGGCAGAGTGTGGAATTAGACAGTATTTAATGTTTTTCAACAGTGGTTGGGTAGAAGTGCTTGAACAGAATGTAACCTCTTTCAAGTATGTTGTGATGCCATAAAATTCAGTCTAAATCGTGGCACCATAGAATTAATCCTAAGTTTGGATATCTTGTCTATTCAGATATCTTCTGAGCTGTGAAACATCTGTACAGACTGTACCTAAATCAAAATAGACTGCAGGCCCACAGACTAGGTACAGTTTTGGGTTTGGTGCTGAACAGGGGCAAAAATATTCCTGTTTATTGATACTGAGATTCTGGAGTCTGCTTCCACCTTAACTCCCAGAGAGAGAATAATAATAATAATTTCCACAAATACCCAGTTATGTTGCAGAGTAAAGTGGATTAGGACATACTGACCCTGAGATGAGCTCACCTGATCAGAGCATGGTGCGAATAGCACCAAGGCTGTGGGTCTGATTCCCATACAGGCCACTCTTTTAAGAGCTGGACTCAACAATCCTTGGGGGCCCCTTCCAACTCAGAATATTCTGTGATTCCTTTTGAGTTTGCACCTAAATAATGTTAAAACAGCAGCATATGAGGAACGACTTGCATTATAGGTGAGACATTCAAAGAAGCAAAACACAATAATATTGGAAATAGTAATTATAAGACACATTTTATAATAATAAAATCTACCTGAAACTGAGCATGGTGAGAAAGGTGCATTTGTTTTAAAAGAGGTGAAGTTTACTGTTGTTTGTGTTTGCATGAACACTGTTGTCCACCACTTGGGCAATCTCTAGGCAATAGGATTGTTAATTTTGGTTATTCTCTAATAAAATTTCCAGTGTTTATTCTGCACTCTTCAAAGAAAGCTACAATATCCAGAATCTATTTTTTTTAGCCATTAAAATAATTTGTTTGGACAGTCTCACTGACAGTGCGTGTACAGAATTGAAAGTGAAGTCTTGCATCATAAAACTGTGTTTGACTGTGTGCTTCAACTGTTGGGAATATGGCTATAAATTAATGCAAGGTATGTTTTCAAGACATGAAACAATTTCTGTAGACAGCTCGAGGCTCTAAATATGTCAATTGTGGTTGTAAGAAATAATATCTGAATTGTCAGCTCCGAGGAACATAGATGGAACTTTCACGGGAAAGGGAAATGCAGGTTTTGCCTCCCTCAATTCAGAAACTGAGATAATTTGGTTTTAATTTTTCATAAGAATGTTTGGAGTATTCCACCTGACCTGCTGGAGCTGGCAGTGATTAGTGCACAAGTGCATTTCTGAAGACTGAATTGCTGGGGTTATAAAGTAGTCCAGAGGCTGTTGTCTTAAATCAGGGCAAACCCACTAACATGCTTAGAAACATAGTAATTTGCATTAGCTGTATTTGCTTTCTCTGTTTACCTATAAACAGTGAAAAAAATTGGAAGAATGAAAAAAGGACTTCGAAAATCTTTAAAATACTCAGTATGCATTGTTACTATTAATTATAATATTTAGTAGTCCTATCTAAGTATCAAAAAACCCAAAGGGGGATAATAGGAGAGTAAATACCCTGTAAATTAATCCTAACTGAAATTATGCCATATATTGTGCAGATTGTTCAAAACTTTTTATTCTGTCAAGCACAGAAGACATGTTTTCCAATTTTTAAAAGAGCAATGTTGTTGCTTTGAAGTGTCATTCTCTGCTCAGTATGCATTTGAATAGAAGTACCACTGGAATTAACTAAATTAGATAAATTCTGATTCATGTTTGCTGTTGTAACATAACATATATTTTCCTTACTGATTTGTATGCAAGTGAAAATGAATTGTTGATAAACTAGGAAATACTACCTAAAATACACCAGGCCATATGTATGTCTATTCTACTAAAGAAAAATTAGAGTTTTGTGATGGTATCAAAATTCCTTTTGAGAACTGGATCAGCTCTAAGGTTTTGTGCAGTTTAATTAAAAAAAATCTTTGTGTTCTTGCTGGGTAACTAGAATTTATACCACTTTGTACCTTCTGATGATAAATGTCTGATTTCTTTTTTTAGGTTGTGAACTTAATGTTTTTAATATGCAACTTTCAATGTCACCAGTCCAGAAAACTCATGTATACCTTGATCAGAACTCAAGTGGACCAAACTAATCGTGTTCCCTGGTGATCTTTTAAATTCTGTGAGATTAGCTGTCTGGTGGTCATATCACTGTAGTCCTATCCCTGAAAATACTTTCAAACATCTCTATGAGATGAAATGCTGCTAAATAAGAAGAGAAGATTAGGAAATATATTAAAATTTTTCTATACTCTAATTTCCAGACCACTTTATATCATCCAGATAACTTAGGAAGGATTGTTTCCTGCATTCATATAATTAGCTAATGAAGACTCTTCCTGGCTGTATTCAGAAAATCAAATACCTCAGTTGTCTTACTATATGCTTCCCCCTAATGTGCAAGGATTTTGTAGCAGAAATTACTAATTTCCTTTAATTTCTTTTGACAGGTTTAACATTTTGCTGCTTTGCCTTTGGTTGCGGGGTTGTTTTTTTTTTTTTTGGGGAGGGGATGGGGGGTGATGGGATTGTTTGTTTTGGTTTTTTCTGATTGTGTATTTCTTCTTTCCTACACATGGGCAAGATAAACACAAGCTGGGTGGAAACTGTGGCTATAAAACTGCATCTGTGGTTTAACACTATACTGTCTCCTGAGAAAATCTTCAACATCTTGGTACAACTACATGGATATTTTGCTACATTCAATTACTTGTTGGAAAAAGCAACGTGCATACATAAAACATATGTACAAATGCATCTGCACAAATGGTATGTAAACTCATGAAGCTATGAGTCTTAAATGTGAATGATACCACCTTTTGTCTCTCAGGATCTCTGACAGGTAAAGATTTAAGGAAGCAAACTAGGAGGTTATGAAACAGACATTTCTGACTGCTTTTCCTTTGTTAATGTAGTATTTCCAAATTGATATGCTGTATTTATAAATAATGTGTTGGAAAAATAAATAGCTAAAAAAATTGAAAAAACACTGTAGATATTATTAGTGGGGGGAAATTACTATGGAAGTTAATGCTGTTATGGGACTTCAGAGATATCACCAAGTTAGAAAATTGTATTGCAATTTTTTTAGTAAGTGGAAGTAAAGAGCGTGGTTTTCAATGTGTGCTAATATAGATGTAGAAGAGGCGGAGAAATAAATTTAATTGTGGAGTTGGCATCAACTGAAGATGTATTTCAAACAGCAATCTGAATTCAAACCCTGAATTTGAAATTTGCCCATCATTATGTTGAGTGCAGCTCGCAAATATAGATAAAAATTCTTGCTGTATAGATAAAAATTCTTCTTGAAAAGGAAACAGAAAATAAAGATCTTCCTATCCAATTAACAAGCTTCCTTCAGTGTGCATCTTTCTCTATGTAACACCAGGTCATGTGTCTCTCTAATGCATACAGGAGTGATAAAGACAGAAAAAGAAACCCTCTTACTGTTTTCTTAAATTATAGACAAACACTTCATGTAAATCTTGTTTTAGACACTAGAAAATTTGGGTCAAAATACCACATGTACTAAATGAAGTTCTCAGAAGTTTTGCAGAAGTAAAATGAAATGCTAACTAAAGGTAATACATGCTTTCTAACTCTGTGACTGTGAATACATAACAAGCTGCCTTTGTGCCAGTGACCTGTGTTCATGGGTGTATTTAACATGTATGTCTCTTCTTCAGAAGAAAAGCAAGAAACTAAAGAAATGCTACGTGATAAGCAGAATACAGTCGCAGTTGCTGAATGAATGAATTAAAAAAGCTGATTCCATCTTCTCCAAAGAGTCCCACAAATACATACCAAGCAGGATGTCAATGCATTAAAATTTGGCATCATAAAATCTATACTGCAAATGTATTTTTATTGATTGATCAAACCCCAAAAGAAAAACCTTGATGGATGTGCATACAACAATGAAGCTATGAATTTAAGATAAATACAATAAATTGTAAAAGCAGCTATGTTTATATATCTCTTCTTCTGACTGCATATCTCTGCTTAAGTGTCCACAGGAGCCTTGAAAATAGTTTTTGACTTCAATAGGGAAGTATTTGAAATGAAGTGCAAAAGCTCATTTTCACAGTACTGATGTTAAATACAATCATGGAAAAACAAGCCTGCGGTTTGAGCGGTAATTGTGCTGCAGGTGTGCAGGTTAGATCAGTCATGGAGAGCTGCTCTTAGAAATGTTATTTTGTTATTGATCATGGTCTGTTTTAATGGAATTCAATGTCCTTTTCCTCCCAATTTATGTTTACTCATCCAAATGCTGAATAACTTCATTGATCCTAATCTGAAGCTCTGACTGGGAACTTCTTAAACAGGCAGCTTGCTTTAGGTATTAAGCACTAGAAATGTCAGATTTCATTCCTTATGCAAATACTTTCTAAACTGTAGCAACTTTATTGTAAACAACAGCTTCCATTAATTTACCTTGAGTTCCTAAATAATATTTAGTGCCTGATATTGGATAAATTCTCAATACAAGTGTGAAGTAATTCTCAGTATCAGGATCAGTGAAGTACGTGGGATTATGCCATGGCATTCACAGTCATTTCCCACAGTCAGTATAAAACCGACCTTTATAAATTAAGAGAGCTTTTCTTAAGTCAACAGTTAAGATTCAAAAAACTTGTGGGCTGGCATTGAGCTGCCTGTACCATCCTGTGATTCATCACTGCAGTATTACCATGTTCAAAACACTGCTTTTGAAGCCATTATTCCATACTCTCTTTGTGTTAAGCATGTGTCATCTTCTTCAGGTGAAGCAGTGCTTTCAGAAAAGCAATTAGTCACTGAAGACTGCTAGGCAATTCAAAGATGTCTATGGGGAGACAGTATCAAAGACACTGCAAGCTCTAAAATTAACATCAAAATTATTATATCCAAAAGAAAAACTTGTACCGACTACTGCTCTCACAGCTGCAAACCTTTTAGTTTAGAACAATTTGTGTATCTCATGGCTATGTTGTTCACAGTTTTTCTGAGTTTGTTTGTTTTTCCCTGTGGAAGCAAGTAATTATTAAAAGGAGATGAAAAAAAAAAAAGAAGTCATTTAAGTGTGCATATCTGTTGAAGTCTGGTTGGATGTGACCCAGAAGCTGCTGGGTAATGGATTTTTGTGCCTATGCAATAATTGAAACTTGACACCAGTAGGTTGTGCAAGACTGCAAATAATGGTTCCATTTGAAGAATTATAGAATTATCCAATCTTGTCATCAATAAGTAAAATTCTAATACAAAATGCGGCAGTGAATGGAAGTCCAGATGTGCAGGCTTACTATTGTCAATCAACTATCATCTGGGACTATTTATCAGAGCAAAAGGGGAGAACATGGAAAATAATTTTTGGACAGTTGTCAAATTTCATTTTTTCCATAGTTGATCACAAGCTCTAAAATGTTCTTTATTCCGAAAACCAAAACTGATTACAGATCTTATGACTGTGAATACAATTTTAATGATTGCATAAAAGATTAAACTCAAAAAAGATCTTTGTTTCAAAACAACTGAGAAAAGCCCCAATAACTACCACTTTCCTCTGCACTCCGTTTTAAACTTGCCACTGCTACACAAGTTGTCTCTTTTGTTCATATTCCTTTTGTTTTGTGCCTCTATAGAGGCTTTTTGCTTTTATAGTAAGAACTCATCTTCCAGACAGTCTAGAAAAGTTCTTTAATAGTTTGGTGTGCACAAAGATCAAGTTGTTTTCTCAGCAAAGTCTCTGTCTTACAGGTGCAAAGGAGGACCAGTAAAATTCTCAGGACAACAGACAATATCAGTTGATTCTGACTTTTGCTTTTCAGATAAAGAGAGAGAGCTGATACAAAATGCTTAAGGAAAAGGTAGTTTGGGATTCCTCCAGAGGAATAAAAATGAGAAAAGGGTTTGGATTCAGACACTTATATATATTTAGGCTAAATATAACCTAAAATTGGAATTCAGTATTTCAGTGCTAAATGAACAAAAAAACCTGGACAAAATCCCATGGGTGATTGTAGTAGGTTAAAGGAAGGACTAAAATGAACAGCAAGACAAAGGACAAATGTTCAGAGTGTCTGATTATTTGGATTTTGATGAAAAACTGAATATCAATATTAGTAGTTTTAACCTTTTCCTGGTAGCTCTATCCCGAAGATCTGTACTTACCACCAGATACTAGTTAATTTTCTCTTCCTGTTTTTTCTTTAAACATAATTTGAAGTACTGGGTAATGTCCTTAGTGGGTGAAACCTGTTGTGTTTAGATGTGATATTGATGCAAATTGTATTTCTTTGAGTTCTTTCATTTTTAGTGAACTAATTATGAAATGTACAAAGCAAAGTAATTTCATTGAAATTAGCAAAAGCATGCTTGTTTGGAAGAGTTCTTTCAATCATTCACAATAACAGTATTCTCTTTGGAGGTTGAAAAGTGTGACTAGTGTTGCGCTCTGCTGTGTTGGGGAAATGTTTGTACTTCCATTACTTTTCATAACAAAATACTTTTCTGACAGTGTGTGAAAGACTCCCATGCAAGAAAGAAAAATATGGTAACTATCTATTTTTCACCATACAAAATTTCTGCGTGTTTTTTGATTAAAATTTTAAAAAAAGGTTGCTGTTATTATGCTATGATAGCAAATTGCTTACATGCTGAAATAACAACTAAACTGTACAATAATTTCTTCTGTGTGCACCTGACACACACACAATAAAAAGATTGAAAAGATCATCTGTGCAGATCACTGTTGAATGCCAGTATAAACTGATTAATTGTCTACAGGGGAGATTTTCTAAATCACTAAGGTACCCAGAGAAGCAATTGAACTGAAAGTTAATGGCATTTCAATTCCTAAGTCTCTTGGTTGTTTCTAAATATTCAGCTTCCACATGAATGTATTACAAATGAAGCTGTTGAAATGCCTGGAAAATTCTGTATGTTTTCTATTTCTCCCTTTAGTGCTCAATGATTCTTGTGGACAACACTTGTCTTCCAAAAATGTGTACAATTTAAAAGTCGTTAAAGTCAATTTATTATTTTGCCTTGCCATGCTTTAATCAACATGCAGATCTAATTTTCTGGACGTATGTTGAAATTATCCATAGGAGATTTCTTTTCTGATGAAATTCTGAGTTCTGCTTATCTTGGCTAGATTGCTTGCCATTAAGAGAGATTTTTCTTGTCGTATTTGGTATTGTTTATGAAATGCTGCTTAAGATGAGTAACTCAAGGTTAGATACTCATCAAGCTTCTATCGTCTAAAAACAAGAAAGAGTTTCAGAACCAATACATCAAGTTTGTGAGAATATTCGTCTTGGGTACATGTAGATTGTTTCTCTAACTAGACAACATGTCAGAGCTCTCAGTTTCCAGGAAAACTGATACTGATCTGATGCCTGTTTTGTTTATGGTTTTAAATGTTGGATTAGTTTTTACAGATTTCCAATAGCTTTGTCTTGGGTTTGTACTCTGGGGGTAATAAAAGTGTCACTGGCTTCCTGTTTTCTTATCCTTGATAATTTTGATCTATATTGCTGTGTAAGAAGAACTTCAGTCTGAAGTCATGTGAGGTGGCCTAAGTCACTTTAGCAATGAATGATCCCCCTTGCCTTGATTGTAATACCGGAGGGATTAATAATTTTTATCTACGTGGTATCTTACAGAGAGACTTGGTTCAAGAAAAGCCAATTCTGAAATATGATCTAAACACTCACCTTTTGGGAATGTCTGATTTAGCTGTGTAATCAATCTTCCAAACATTTGCTAAGTGGCCTCATGATTATGTGACAAGATAGACTGGGACTATCTATCCATCTGAATATTTAATATTGTAAGGAGTAGAGCTGCTCCTTACAGGAAACATAGACTGTTATCCTTTTTCTTTTCTTTTCTGGTTTTTCCTCCTCTCTACCCTTCACCCCTCTCCTTTTGTGTCTTCTCAGCTAGATCTTGTTTGAAACTCACAAACAAGTGTCTGGTGTGGCTCATGTTTCTGACTGCATCCTTTTGCCTTTACTGGCTTTGAGAATATTCCTGCGTCTGTGTGTCAGGTATGTTAATCTCCAGAATTTTTCTCATGAATAAGAACATTCAAAAGTTAATAAAAAGCAAATTCACTTCCCTGAGAATACTGGGCACACCCAAGTCTTGTAATTCCTTTTTAACACACTTTGTATTAGAAAGGGTCTGTCTGAAATCAGACTTGACTATGCAATCGTGGAATGGGATACTGACAACACTACAGCATTACATTTAATTAGTGAAGACAAGAACCTTCCTTTTGAGAGTCCTTAATTTGGTGCATTGATCAGCCCCTAACATATTCAAAGGCAAGCACAATTATGTCTTCTGTGTCCAAATTCTCCGTCAACAAATCCATTGCACCAATTCCTGCTGGAATTTGATATAGGTAGCATAATGGAAAGCAAATAAATAAAATATTTTCATTTGACTTAATTGGCTTTGTTAACCACTGGTAGGTCATTAAATGAAGTCTGTGAAATAAATGTTTTATTGAACGTACTTTGTCACATTATACTAAATAAAACTGTAGATTTTAATAGAAATAAAAAAAATAAAGAGCAAAATATAGACAACAGTTTCTTGTGGGCAGCTTTGTAAGTGTATTGACTGCAATTAAAATTTGCTGTCATACAGTCCTTCAAGCAGCCTGACTTTGATAGAAAATGAGTGCAAGATCACATAATGGTCTAATCCTGTTATAGAACAAGGAGTGGTCATGAGTTGCACATATATTGCAGTAATGATCCAATAACATAACAATGTGTATTTTTAATTTTGTTTCTTGTTGAGTATAATGAGATGCAGTGAAGGTTCCTTTAGGTTAATATAATGGTTTCACTGGCGATCATAAGACATGTAATTAAAGAGGAATATCAAAGGAATAAAGTTTCTGTGTGCCAGATGCAATCTTAGCTATGAGTACTCAAACAAAGACAGAACGAAACTTTGAAATTTATACACCAAAAAGGGAGATTCATTAAGGACTAAAGACTCTATCTGATGCTGTGTGTCATGTTGGTTCTTTCCTCCTTATATTGTCTTAGTAATGTGAAATACTCATGCTGAGGCACAGTCTCTCCCTGGACCCTGAGAGGGCATATGGTTCTGTTACCCATTTTCTGTGTGAGGCATTGATCAGCTTTTGATAATTTATAAAACATCTTTCAGGTGCTTGCTGAGTTTACGACTTCCATTATGCACTACATGGGGAGCTTTCTGGACAAGAAGGTTGTCAAATGTATACATGCAATACTCATGGAAAGGCTGCTGTTTTGGATAAGCAGAGACCTCTGCTCAAAGCAGAACCTACTTCAGTTTGAAATAAAGACTGAGCTCTCTGTGGACAAGAATAGTAAGACAACATGTCTAAAAACTAGCACATAAGGAAATGCAGCTTCTAAAGCACTACATACATACCTTCATTTGCAAAACGCACCCCAAAAAAAGGAATGCTTTAATATTGCAAAACCAAATATGTAGCAATGAGGAGATGTTAACCAACAACTTCTATAACAGCAGTATATTGATCTTTGGTTCTTTATTACACCATCAGATACTGGTTTGTTCATTTTTTTTTCTGTTAAACTCCTGCATTGTAAGAAGGATGTTCAATATTTACTTTGATCAGGATTATTCACTATGTGGCTTTTGTTGTGCATCATCTGAATTCTGAACTTCATAATTCTTTTCTTTTGTTTATTGTTGTTGTTGCTGTTTTCTCCAGGGCGCTTACCAGCCTAATGTCTGATTGCTTACCAGACATTAATGAACTGATCTTCCCAGTTCTCCTTTGAAAGTGAAATTGGTAGATCGCAAATTTTTTGCAGATGGAGAATCCTAGTTCAGTGAGAGAAAAAGTAGCATTTTCAAGCTGTCAGGAATGCCAAGCAGTTCAGTGTTGGGTACAAAATCCAAGGCCTTTGTCTCAGGTATGTGCTAAATTTTAAGTAATTTTTAGTGCTGGGCATGTGGCAATTTGTGCATGGTTTAAGGTGATGGAGTGCTCTGTGGGCTTACTAGGTAAAATAGGAAAATAATATAATTTTTAGGAGGGGCCCAGTACTGCTTACTTTAAGGGTGGATGGAATTTCTTTGAAACCCACTCTTGAACTGAGTTCAGAAAGCTCACATGAAGATGGACATTGAAAATAAGCTCTGTAAAACAACCCAGTCATGTCTGTACTACATTGTTGTATGTCGTTGTCATCAAGTGATAGATCTTGTGGCCAACATGAAAGGGGAGGAGTGTTTTCCATTGCTTGTATTTCTGGCAAACAAAACAAATGACGTAAAAAGAGAAATGGGCTTTTTAATAGTCCTCGCTGTGCTAGTATGCACGTAGGCACATGACTAAAATAGAGTAAATCTTGAACAAATACCTTTAATGTCTCTACTTTTCTCTGATTTGATCAGTGAAACACATATGGTTTAACCTTTCATTAGAGTAATTTTTCTGAGTAATTTTGGGTGTCCCTGAAGGAATTCTCACACTGAAGCATTTCTCACACTTTTATATTTAGAGTTTATATTATACAATACTTACCTGTGAGCACAGGGAACCTCTTTCCAATTATTGCTATTTGCTTCAAACTTCCTGCTTCAAGATAGTAATATCTTGTTCCCTCACTGCTTTTTACATAACCATCCTGTTCACAAAAGTAAAAAGATTTTATTTTCTTATATTTAAAATAGCAACAGTATTTTTTCCAGAGTAGAGTGTCTGTGAATAATCATGGTCATTTACCTAGCCTTAAGTACAATAGTCCAATGACTAAACTTTTTATGTTTGCAAGAATAACTAAGTTTATGTAACTGAAGACCTGGTGGCACTTTGATTTATTATGACAGATCACAAAAAAATTATTTCTGTAATTTACCCGGGGAGGACAATGAAACCCCTTTTCTGTAAGATTTTTTCATTTTTTCCCATGTAGATGTATTTCTTTGGTCTACAATCCCAGTGTGCATATGTCTGGATGTACTAATGAGGCTAGAAGATAAAGACTAGTTGCTTTGGAACAAGAAGTTGATGAAGTTTCCAAAGCACAAAATACATTTACAAAATGAGAAAGGACATGGAGTGCTGTTAACATCCAATTCTTTTTTACCCTGCTTTGGTAACTTTTCATTTACATATTTATTAACTTACGCTAGATCAAGTATTTTTTACAATGATAGGCACAGAAAATAAATTAATTGTAATTAGTTTTATTGTAATGAATAATAAATGAATTTTTTTGATAAGCCACTTATTATAGTCATTACTACATAGTTTTACTGAGGCATTAAAGTTTTCATTTTAATTTGAGAATATTTGCACTGTATTAATTTACAGCATCCTGCATTCTTAGGAATATAAAAACCCTGTGTTTATTATTTTTTATACATTTTAGTTGAGATAGTTGAACAAATTACTAATTTTTCTGAATCTTCACAGAATCACAAAATGGGTAGGGTTGAAAGAGACCAAAAGAGGTCATCTGGTCCAACCTCCCTGCTCAAGCAGGGTTCCCTAGAGCACATTACTCAGGATTTTGTCCAGGTGGGTTTTTAATATCTGTAGAGAAAGAGACTCCACAACCTCTCTGGCCAGCACTCAGTCACTCTCACAGTGACATGCTCAGATGGAACTTCCTGTACTCCAGTTTCTGCCTGTTGCTTCTCATCCTGTTGCTTGGCACCAAGAAGCAGAACCTGGCTCCATCTTCAGGACACTGTCCTTTCAGTCAGTTGTATACATTGACAAGAACCCTCTCAGTCAGCTTTCCTCAAGGCTGACCAAGCCCAGCTCCCTCAGCCTTTCCTCGTAAGAGAGATGCTCCAGGCCCTTAATCATCTTTGTCACCTTCCACTGGACTTGCTCCAGGAGCTCCATGTCTCTCTTGTACTCAGGAGCCCCTAACCGGACACAGCACCCCAGATGTGGCCTCACTAGGGTTGCATAGAGGGGTGGGATCACCTCCCTGGACCTGCTGCAAGGCTTTTCCTTGGGCAGGCCAGAAGGCTGTTAGGGTGCATGGCTGACTCATAATCAACTTGTTGCTCACCAGAACACCCATGTCCTTTCCTTCAAAGAAAAAGCAAAGCAAAGCTGTTTTCCAGCTGGTTGGTCCCCAGCAAGTACTGGTGCCTCGGGTAATTCCCCCCAGGTGCAAGACTTTGCATTTGCCTTTGATAAACTGCTCAAGATTCCTCTCTGCCCAGTTCTCCTGCCTGTCCAGCTGCCTTTGAATAGCAGGATAACCTTCTGTAACAGCACTCTTCCCAGTTTTTGTCATCTACGAGCTTTCCAAGCATACACATTGTCCCAACACTCAGGTCACTGATGATGAGGTTAGACAGTATTGGAACAGGTATTGACACTGGGGTACACCACTAATGATTTCTCTGCAACTGAACTCCCTGCTGCCCTCTCTGGGCCTGGCTGTTCAGCCAATTTTCCATCCACCTCTTTAACTACTTGTCTAAACTATGCTTTGTCAGAATATCTTTGAGGATGAGAAGGTGCCAGAAGCCTTCCTAAAGCTGAGGTAACATGCTCATCCACCAAGCTCTATACCTCATTGTAGGAATCTGTAAATTTGGTTAAACTTGATTTCCTCTGTATAAATCCATGCTGACCTCAAGTGCCTTGTGTCAGTCACATATTTGGAAAAGTTTTATGGGATTAGTTGCCCTACCACCTTCCTAGAGACTGATGTGAGGCTCATTTGATGTTCCACAGATCTTCTGTTTTGCACTTGAAGACAGGAGTGACCTTTGATCTCTTCCAGCCTTCAGAGACCTCTGCCAATTGACATGACCTTTCAAATACAATTGAGAGTGGCCTCATAGTGGTGTCAGCAAGATCCTTCTGCGTGTCCCACCAGGCCCATGGACTTGTGCATGTTGTTTGCCTAAGCATTCTCTAACCTGGTCCTCCACTGCTGAGGGTATATCTGCCTTCCTCCAGACTTTCGCTCTGGTCTCAGGGCCTAATGGATGCATCAAGGCCAATCTTACTGGTAATGACGGAGGCAAAGAGGGCACTGAGAAACTTGAACTTTTTCACGTTCTTTGTCACCAAGTTCCCAGCCTACCCAACAATGGATCCAAGTTTTCCCGTGTCTTCCTTCCTGTCTGTAATATCCTTCCTGTTCTTGTAATATCCTTTCCTGCTGCCTTTGACAGCTCTTGCCAGATTCAACTGCAGGTGTTTATTGGTGTTCTTTACCCCATTCTTGCAAAACTAAACTGCATGTCTGCACTTCTGGATTATTTGTCCCTCCTTTAACCTCTTTTGCTCTTCCTTTTTATATCAGTTCAATCAGGAGCTCCTTGCTCCTACGTGCAGGCCTCTTGCAGCCTCTGCTTATTACCTGCTTGTTGGTATGGTCCTTCTTTGAGCTTGAAGGAGGCATCAACCATTTTTCCCTGACTCCTCTCTCTAGGGCTGTATCCCATGATATGGTACATCTCTGATGAAGGCAAAGTCTGCATTCCTGAATCCAGGCTGTGATCTGCTTTTTTTTCCTTGCAGTCTCTTGCCTACATCCTGAACTCTAACATTTCATGGTCTCTACAGCCAAGACTGCTCACAACTTTTATATCCAAAGACAGTTTTTCCTTGTTTCTAAGTGTGAAGTCCACTTTTCATTGTTGTTTCCTTGATCACCTGTGCCAGGAAGCTTTTCTTGATGCACTTCAGATAAGTGCTAGATTGTTGGTGCCCTGCTATGTTGCCTTTACAGAAAATATGAGGGTGATTGAAGTAATGGTTGCAGAAGGCATTGTGCTTGAGGAATTATATCTGCTCTGTTTGCCCTCATACTTAGGGCTTGAGAAATCTGTGTGCTCTTGATATAACCTGTAGCTTACAAGATCTTTGGGGAGAGCAAACTGTGTATGGATCAAAGGGTAGAGAGTAGTGATCCTGTAACTGGCACACTCTTACACATTGAGGAGTCAAATATCACAGTTAACCCCTCCTCATGGAGGAGATGTTTGCATCATGGCATAGGAAAATCCATTCAACAGTAGGAATATGGGGTTGCTAGTATCTGAAGAAACAAAAGATTACTCACTAACCATATTCCTCTTTTTACTTTATCTTATTAAACAGCTAAGTCATTTGGTTTTGAGCCTTTTTTACTGCCAATCATTTTCCCTCTCTTTCTGTTTCTGTCTCTCATTCCCTATGCTCTCTTCTCCCTCCGCCCCCACTGGTGCAAACCTCCTTTTTTTGACATTTTTTCCAAAGATGAAAAAAAAGTTTGTTAAATACTAAAATGACCATTACAGGGTGTGATTTAAAATAATTTTTTATCAAAATAAATGTAAATGTTTAAAATAATCATCCAAAATACTGATAACTGAACTTGAAAAAGAAGAATGACATTTGATATATTGAAGGAAATTATTTTATTTTCAGGTAATTCATTAAAATTTGAATATGCTGGAGTTAGCTGGTGAGCTGAATTAATCAAGCTATCAACAGTGAAAATAATACCAATATACTGTATTCTACAGTTTCTGAGGAACAAGTATGTACTTTGAATGTATAGAACAAGATTTTAATTTCTTCAGTAATAGTACAGTTAATTATTTCCATTCTATTGATTAAGTGATGTGTATATGGTGATGAGTATAACCATAAGTAAGAGTGCTAAAAACCAGCCAGTTCACCACTTACATGTAAAATTGAACTGGAACAGACTTTATTTGTAGTTTTACCACTCCGCCCCCCCGCCATCCTTTCCTAGTCTTGGTGTAAGTGGAGTTTTAAAAATGCTTTGTGAAATCCCCACCATTGTTCTGCCTTTAGATTTAGTAATAAGGCCTCAGGAGATTTGAGTTCAAGTGTTTATAGCAAGAGGTCGGAGATATCCTGACTTCCATGTTATCTAATCTCTGTAGGTGCTCAGTGAACACTTAATTGTTTCTTTCTCTTGCATGTGAGAAAAAGATGTGCAACTGGAGTTAAAGTAATATGAAACTTTGGAGTTACCAGCTTTCTTTTTGTTGCTTTAGCACCTTTACCGGGGCAGTAAAATGTCTCTCTCTAGTCCAAATTTGCTTCTTGTGAATATTCCCATATTTTTTCCAGTGTATGAATATTTCATGTCATTTAATTTTGGTCCCAGAAACTTGATTTTATTTCCCACTGATGAGTAGCAAGACTTCTTTGATTTCTAGAGGTGATGTACTTTTATAGTTCTATTGTAATAATAGGGACCATCAGGGTAGTATTTTATTCCGATTCATCCTTTACATCTCCTTTCTGTGTGCATTTTCTCCTGCTGCTTTTACTTATTTCCAAAGAGAAAACAACAAGGAAGTATATTGCCAGAAAAATATAAAAGTATAACTAAAGCAAATTCAATATAATTGGTTAGAAATGCTTTTTCTTTTTTTATTTTTTTTGATCCTTCATAAAAAGTAGTATTTGTAATTCATGTCACACAAAAATGCATTTTTTTTCCTCTTAGAAGCTCATGATAAAATAGTTTTGAAAGAGTTATTTTCATGACAATGTAACTTTTTACTAGATTGTGTTCATTTTCATCTTCATATGTGACAGTACGGCTTAAGAAACAGCTAACCAGTCATCATGAGTTATAGACTTGCAAAGTTAATGTTGTTACAGCAATTAAGTACTTTGATCTGGACTAGAACATGTTAAAAAAGTCATTAGACAGATTTTCTGTGCATAATGAACATAAAAACTATTTGTATGTGATTCCAAAAAGGCAAACATTAATTGGAAGCAAAGTATAGCCTTGGGGTATTGCAAGAAGGCTCTGATTTCAAGCAGATGATTTACTTGCTTTCTTTTACTGCCACTTTTCAAAGACTAGTGAGTTTTTAGCTTTTAAAGACTAATGATTTTTTAGCTTTTAAAGACCAGTGACTCACAGTATCCTTCATGACAGAATGTCAAGCACACAGTTGGTTAAACACATCATGCAAGGGGTGAACAAGAGGTTCACGGGTAGGGCACCCTTGAACTATTCTTACAGTAATTGGGGTCACATCAGACTGGCGACCTGTCAGTATTGGGGTTCTGCAGGGATCCCTCTTGGGCCAGTGCTCTTCAATGTCTTCTTAAACAACTTGGATGCAGAACTCAAAGGTACACTAAGTAATTTGCCAACAGTACTAGACTGGGAGGAGCTGTTGACTCCCTCAAAGGCAGAGTCCCTGAAGAAAGACCTTGACAAATCAGTGGTCTGGGAAATAACCAACTGTATGAAGTTCAACAGGGGAAAGTGCTGGATTGCTGGATTCTGCACATGGGATGGGGCAACCCTGGATGTATGGACAGACTGGGGAAAGCAGTGCCATGGAAAGGGATCTGTGGGTCCTGGTCAATGGCAAGTTGAACATGAGTCAGCAGTGCCCTGGCAGCCAGGAGGGCCAACCCTCTCCTGGGGGGCATCAGGCACAGCATCGCCAGCCGGGCACGGGAGGGGATTGTCCTGCTCTGCTCTGCACTGGGGCAGCCTCACCTCAAGTGCTGGGGGCAGTTTTGCTGTATGAGGAGCAGCTGAAGTCACTTGATCTGTTCAGCCTGGAGGAGACAGAGGGGAGACCCCATTACAGTCTACAACTTCCTCGTGAGGGGAAGAGGAGGGGAAAACACTCATCTCTGTGGTGACCAGTGACAGGACCCGAGGGAATGGCCTGAAGCTGAATTAGGGGAGGTTAAGGTTGGATATTAGGAAAGGATTTTTCACCCAGAGGGTGGCTGGGCACTGGAACAGGCTCCCCAGGGAAGAGGTCACAGCGCCAGGGGAGTTCACAAAGCATTTGGACAAGGCTCTCAGGCACATGGTGTGATTCTTGGGGATGTCCTGTGCAGGGCCAGGAGCCAATTTTGTGAGTACATTCCAACTCAGGGCATTCTAGGATTCTGTGATTTTTTTTTCTGTGATTCTGCATCTGATGATTGAACAGCAGGGTTGCTACATATAGGAAATACCATGTTAGTACCTAAAGTAGACTAATAATCTCCATGTTTTGTGGGTTTAGATAAAAGTATCCTCTCCATTGCTTGGTACTATTCATTAACAGTGGAAATTTAAATTTTAAACTTAAATACACATATATGATTATGGCCAAAGTTTTGTCTTCATGTAAAAGTCACACTTTTCTAAAGCACACCAGGTAATGTTAATGATTCTTTTATTCAGATTTCACTGTTCTCTTTTTCTGAAGTGTTTTTAGATATGCATATGGTGCCATCACAATCAGTAGATATTCTGAAATTGGAAAACTTGTCCAGAAAAGGGCAGATATATGGGGAAAAAGCACAGACCAGATTAATTCTTCTACTAATTTTAAAGAATATCTTTTTACAGTATAAGAATACTGCAAGCTGTAGTCTTTAATCATGACAACTCAGGAGAAGGAGAGTTTCTATGCCTTCTGGAGAAATGGTATTTATATCTCAAAACTATTCCAACATGTTTATATAGGCTAAAAGTGATTGCCCAAGAGATAAAGAAGCATACAAATGAAGATAGCTGAATGTGAGTGTGGAAGGCATTTTTCACTATTTCACTATTAGAAGATTCTGGTGCCTTTTTGATACTTACAACTTACCCCTGGTATAGCCTTTGTATTTCACAGAGATTAAGACTTTGGTCTGGTTTGATATGGTACCTGGCATGTGGTTTATATTTGCATTTCAGATTGAAAATGAGCACCAAATGCAGAATCTGGATCTGTTTCTCCTCTGAAGCAGGTGCTAGAGCAGAGATAAATGGTGCAGATTGTATCTCTGTGTGGGAACAAGCCCTGTGGGAGTTTGAGCTGGTGGTGCCCCAGCATTTTCTGGGGTCTGTGGGACTTGCAGTAAACTCCATTGCAGTACGATTAAAGGTGGAACTTTCACAAATGGCTCCACCATAGATGTGTTGGTAAGCCATCATCAGCCAACATGTCATCATCTGGCAACACACTTCACTGAGAATGAACCTAGCTGAGTAGAGAAAGAACAATAGTAGTGTAAGAGCTGTTGGTTTTGATTGTTAAAGAGGAGTTAAACATATGTAAAAGCAGGCTTAGTTATTACCTAATTTTGCCCTAAGAGCTCTAATGCCCTTAGAAAACAGCAACAAAAAGTCTCTGCAGCCTGGCATCTAGGCATGCATGCATGCAGCCAGCAAACAGCCTGCAGTATTATTGCTCCAGGCAACCAGCTGTTCCTGGAGAGCATCTGCAGCCCTGCACACCTCACAGCCAAATAACCTGCGAGACGGCATTGTCTCTCCTTTTACATTTACACTTCTATTACTTGGAATAGGATTGAAAAGTACACATCTTCAAAGACAATTATTAGATTTATTAATTAATGGCTTATGCTCATTTGGGAAAAATACTTGATAGAATAGGACAGGGATCATTATTGTGCTATCAGTGAAAACAGTGTAATTAGCTGAGATAAAATAACTTGATGGATTCAAGATAGAAAAAGTTTCATTTTGAAGTGATGATGCAGTCACCCTATGCTTTGACATTCTTCCTCCTCCTCTGAATCATGTCTGAATACTGAATTAGCCCAAAGACGGCATTAGAATTTATATTGAAAAAATAATGACAAGTATTGTCAGCTGTTTTTGTCACCTTAGCACGGTTCTGCAGAAAATGGAGAAAGTGACACCAGTGAAAAATGGCTGATGGTAGAATGATTTAAATTCATGACTTTTGATTTTAGCAGGTTTAAACTGGAGGGTATCAGATCAAGTGTGTTCATTTTCTCAGAGTAATCAAATGATGACTGCCTCCAGACAATGATCAGAGGGGATTGCGATTCAGAACTTTCCTTGTGCAAAGATTTTATTGTGAAGAAGGCGCAATTCCAGGTCAAATGATTTTAATTCGAAAACATTATTCTGGAATTCTGCTAATGAAATAATTTTTCAGTTTCCAAAAGTAACTTTGGGCCTTTCAGTCAGGTAGTGAAATTTCTGGTGCAGTAATAGATACTTTTCACAGACAATGTTTTGTTTTGTTGTCTTAAAAGTCCTATTTTCTGTCTGAAACACACAGAAATACCTGTAATACACTCAAGTCTAAATAAAAGCAGTTGATGAAGAAGGAAATACTAGCACAATGATTCTATTCTATAGAATGCAAAGGACTTTTAAAGTTTATTATTATTATAATTGTCTATCTACTGTTTGTTGTTCTCATTCACAGTGCAAGGCGTAAGATTCAGTTGTAAGTCCTGTGGGTCATTCACAGCATCTAGCATTATTCAGGTTCTATATGTACAGTAATTGCAGCAAAAATTCAACTTTGACTTTCTGGAATATAATTTTCTGGTTATAGTAAGACCCATTGCTTTAGCTGCAGTTCTGAGTTCAGCCTGATGTCGACAGAAAAAGCTTATAATCACCTTCCCTGCATCTATAGAACTATCAATCTTGAACCTTAATTTTATTTCAGCATCTAACAAAGGCAAACAAAAGAGCATTATAAGTAGCTGCATTCTATTTTCTGGAAACACTTAGAACAGTCATTATACTGGTTTTGTCTGGGATAAAGTTAGTTTTGGTCATACTAGGTGCTATATTTTAGATTTGTGACCAAAACAGTGCTGGGATATTTTTGTTATTGCAGAACAGTATTAGAACAGCATTAAGGCCTTTTTGTTCTTCTCATGCTGGCCTACCAACGACCATGCTGGGGCTGGGGACACAGCCTGCATAGCAGATCCCAACTTCCCAAAGAGACATCCCATACCATGGATGTCATACCCAACAATAAAAACTGGAGCAAAAGAAAGAGGAAATTCAGAGTTTGGACTTAATGGCATTTGTCTTCTCAACTAATAAGCATGATGGAGCCCTCCCTTCCTTGAAAGGGCTAATCATCTGCTGTCTGATTAGGAGTAGCAAGTGAGTTCCTTATTTACTTTTCTTGTGTGTGCAGTTTTTGCTTTATCTATTAAATAGTCTTTACCTCAACCCACAAGTTTTTTCACTTTTAGCCTTCTGATTTTCTCCCCCATTCCAATGGGGAAGAACAGAGGAAGGTGTGTGAGCAGCTCTATGGGTTTCTGCTGTCACCTGTGGCTAAATGACAACACAAGTAACTGAATGCAGTATACAATGTTCTTGCTTTTTTCATGTGTAGTCATTGCATTCCAGTTTTATGGAATTTGATTTTTTAATATGTAACCGAAGCCAGCTGTGATATAATCCATAAATGCATTCACATATTTTCTCACAGAAAGCACCAATATGTTTGATAGAAGAACTTTTGGTCCAAACAGCAAGAAAAAGTGGTGTCAGTCTTTTAATTTAAATAATAGTAATCCCCCCTGTTTAAGAAGCTTGAAAGCTTTGTTCAGAAACCATTATATGTTTTGACAAAAGGCATAATATATACTGCCTGTTAAAGAAAAATAGTAACATTTGGCTTATGTGTTGTTTTTCAAGTGTATACCCTATTCTTCAGCCTTTAACATCCCTGATCAAAACTCTTGAAACACCAGAGCATTTTCTTCATATAGTTTGCCAGTGTTTTTTTTATTTATTGTTGAAATAAATAGTTGAAAGCAATGTGCATCAAAACAATTTACATCAGTTAGTTCAGCAGAGGAGGAAATTAACCAAGATACAAGGTCAATAAAGGACTTAGGACAAAGTACTAATGTTGATATTAATGCTATTTATAAATGGCTTAATTAATTATTCAGTGATATACAGCTTTCTTTATTGGAAAACACAGAAGTTGCTTAATAGCACATTGCATCAAAACACAATGGTTCAGAGCACAGAGTTGGACTACCATCAGAATATAAATGTAACAGATGTGTTTTATTGGCAACTACCCTAGAAGGATTATTGGTGTACAAAGATGAAGGCATAAATTTGGCCAGAGAATAAAGAATTTTAATCTTTTTGGGACATTGCAAGTATGCAGAAGAAAAGATGGTGTTAACTGGGACAGGAACAAAGAGTACTGTAATATTTCCTTTCAAAGCTCAATTTATGTGGAGAAATAATAAGACATCTCATCTCATATCTGACAGAATTAATTATTTTGAAAAATAATCATTGCATAAAAATGGTGCTGGTTACAGCACAGCATATAAAAGTGCATGGAATAACCATGACAATTAGAAACATGAAGATAATTTGATCTGCAAAATGTTTTGCTTCAAAACCAGAATAAAATGGAACCCAGGTAATCATTAAGTGTTTGATTGGATCCCTTATTATCAAAATGGATACCTTTGAACAGACAGCAGACACATAATAAATGCTAGTGAACAAGCTGTTTGCAATTGCAGAAAAAATGTCAGCATTTTTTGAAACTAGAAAAAGTGTCTAAATCAAGTTATGCACTTGTAATATTATATTTCCCTTTCACTTTTTCCTTCACCATTACGAGAACTACTAGAGGAAGTGATACCATATGTCATTGGATAAGAGAGCTATGACTGTCAAATATGGAAAACTTCAAACAGATATATAAAATTTGTGTTGGGGAACTTCTGTGGTAGGTAGTTTGTGTTAAGATACAGCACTTAAGACTATATTAACAAGAGAGCTAACAAAAAACCCCTAACAAGTTCTTTATTGAATGTTAAAGGAACACTCTTTACCCTTAAATACAAATTCTGAAATTAAGTAAACTTTTAAAATATTTTGATTACATTTGATACTTGTAGTCAAGAATTTTGTCAATACTCTGCAGCTTAGCTGAGACAACATCTGTAATTAGACCTGTAAACTCACTGAGAATGGAAAGAATAATGTTTTAATATATTTAAGTAGCATAATTTAAAGTAGAAGAATGTGAACATATGGAGAAGAGATGAATGAAATATAATTAGGGAAAATAAGACTTCTCATTGTGCCTTCTTTGACAGCTGGACTTAATGACCTTACAGGTCTTTTTGAACCTTAATGATTCTATGATTCTTCATGCAAGAATAAAGATACATTCAAGGATTTTTGAAGTGGATTACACCTACAGCAGGCAAAATGATTTTTAAAAAAAGCTCATGGTTCAGTTGCAAAACTTATTGCTCCTAAATAGTTTCAAAACCTTGACATAGTTCATACCCAGAAGATGGTTGAGCACGTGAACAGGTTCCCCAGGGAAGTGGTTGCAGCACCAGCCTGAGAGAGTTCAGGATCATTTGGACACTGCTTTCAGGCACATGGTGTGACTCTTGGGATGTCCTGTGCAGGGCCAGGAGTTGGACTCTATGAGCCTGATGGATCCCTTCCAACTCAGCTTACTCTATAATTCTAAGGAGTGTGTACAGTGTTGTATGAAAAAGGTTAAACATGGAAAATTAATAGAAGGATGTCTGATTTCATGACAAAACAGATAATTTTCTTTCTGTGTCTTAGGAAGAAACTTTGCCAATTGTTCTTTTGGGATTTGGATACATTTCTCTGAAGAAAATATTCTGTGGAAATACTGAATTGAGAAAAGTCTTGCCATCATATCTATTTTTCTCCTGTGCTCCTAGTACTTAAGAATAACTTTGGTAAAATATTTTGGCGTCATTTTTTAAATTTTTAAATCAGCTCCCCAACCTTGACATATAAAGTGTTTCAGATATGGAAGACAAAGTACTTTTTTCAGTTATGAATTTCATGTTTGTATTACCCATGGAAGTAATCAATTAATTTTGTACCAAGAAAGTGAACTGGAACACAAACTTTGTTTTCAAATCTTAATTTACCAAATGTGAACTTGATGGATCACAAATGAGATCATTCTATTAATTCTGTGCTCTGTAAAGTGAACTATGTGAAATAAGACAAGGCCAGTACTTTAAAGTCTGCCAGAAAATCATACAGTAAATCAGGGTGTCAAGAAACACTGACACACACAAACACACACTGAACCCCTGATTAGATACTGAAAGGCAGTTTACTACTGTGTATTAGTTGAATAGTTATTCCAAAATACATTGTAATGACTGACATAAATGTATATATTAGTTTAAATATAAAGGGAGCATGCTTATAAAGTGAGGTAAAGCTAAGCCCTGGTAAAATCGAATTTCACCTGTTCGTTTAATTTTTTTTTCTTTTTTTTGCATATGCAGCCTAGATATGCAAAATTAGACTTTGTCAGTCTCAGTCATATACATTCTTGTGCTCTCAGTGCAAAATGCCTTAAGAACGTATTTCTTTCTGTTCTGCATCTACAAATACAAAATAAACTAAGAAACGGTTAGAGAAAAAAAAAAAACTTCAACAAACACAAACCAAAGAAAACATTAAATTACATATTTCCAGTCTGAAACCTTTTATTCTGAGTTTCTGTCCAGTGTAATATTTATGGCAGACTTACAAAGTATTGAAAATAGGATTTTTAATGGAAGGGCTCAGCGCCCTTCCCTGCAGTAATGTAAGAAAGCCATAACCTAGTGCATATTAGACTTTAGCACATTTCACAGTGGCTTGTTTAGTATTCTAATGTATTTAAAACATATTTCTTCTCAAACTGGTTTTAAACACTGCAATATCACATTTTTACCAAGTGAATGCAAAAAACTGATTTAAAAAAACTCCATCATTTTATGTATTTATTTTGCTGATATCCATAAATCAGATATGCTCCAAGCAAGAGCATTGGATTGAATTTGTATTCAACCTCTGAAAACCTGATTCACTCCAGTCTAATGCCAAACAATGATTGCAGGAGTTAGTCATGAAGAAAATAGAGAAAAAGGGAAAGCCAATCTGCAAAAAGTCATCTCAGCTACAGAGCCTAAGTGGAACATAATTGTACAGTGCAATTCACTAAGTTCATATATGAGATGGATTGTGCATTCCTAATTCAGATTTTAAACAGTGTTTAGAAATTCAACCTTTACATGTTTTGTACCTCAGTGAGAAAAACATTCCTTAGTTCTGACACAATTTTAGAAATGCAAACATAGCAATTGTGCATTGCAGTCATCACGGTCATGAGATCATTGTTTTCCTCCCATTAGCATGGTCTGATAAATGCAGTGTAAGGCCTCCTGCCCATATTTCAGTGCTGTCTAGTCTGTGTTGTATTCATCATAAGGAATTATATCTTGTAGTAAATAAGTTGGTGTTAATCAAGGTAGAAATATTCTTCGTGTCATTACATTTGTATGCATGCACAAGATAGATGATTATTTCATGCCTTAAAAGAGGAAAAATATTAAAGCTTAAAAGAATGAGTCATTTCTGCATTCAGGCCTGTTCTTGCATGAAAAATTGTCCTGAAGATTTCTGGAGTTCATGAGTTCCGTCCATCTGAATATGGGTGTAAATCTGACATTCATCATGGAAATTATCTAACTGCAGATGAGGTCTCTAAAGTCACATTTCTCATATAATCACCCTTCTTTTTCTGCCCATTCTTGTTATAGTTTCTTAATCCTACAGTTCTCATTCAGTCTTAAATTACTATATGAAATCTGGGGCAGTACTCTGTTTTTCTGAAATGGGCACAAAATGTTGAAGAATTCCTAGAGGTGGGACTTTAGTTTGATAAAAACTCACAAAGCTGGTTTGAGTCACATAACATTCTTATTTTGTTATGCTTACACTTCTACATCCTTCTATAGTTCCTGTAATTCCTCATGTCATAGAAAAATCCTGTGACATAAAAAACTGCAGCATTTTAATGCTTGTAACTGGATGTTCCTAAGCAAGGGAGCGTGCACATTCTGTGGTTGTGTTCAGAAGCCTTTGCTCCCTGCCCCTTTCACCTCCGCCAGTTTTGGAGATTGATATTATCTGGCCCTCTTTCTTATTCCTCCATTCCAGGGAGAAGAAGGTACCTTGTTCCTACCGAGGTTCTCATCCTTCCACGCAGTCAAGGTGAAATAAGAGCTCTCCTAAAAAGGGCCCAGGGCTAAGAAGAGAATGCCCCTTGATTTAAGTAAGCCAACATTTCTCCTTTAGTAAAGGTCTTCAGCATGTGCTGAACTCACAACTCTTCAAGGAAGCAAGAATATTAAACATTGATCTCTTCCTGAAAATAAATTATGATATTTCAATTATTATTCTATTTCATTAACTTGGTTTACATGGTATGCACGAATTCATTAATATTTGCTAAACTGTTATTAAGAAAAGGCCTCAAAAATATTTTTGTGTTTTAAAAAATTTTTAATTCAAAAGAGAAGAAAAATGTTAAATAACAAAAGATTCGTTAGTTGGTAAATTGCAATCTGACATAGGTATGGTGGTGAAAGGAGCAAACATATAAAACTAACATGGTGGATACATATTTTGCAATAATGCTGCCCTAGAAATGATCTGTGTTAAAATTGAAAGTGTTACACAGATACCCTGTTAAAAATTAGTCTTTAACTTAAAAATAAGGCTTTAACTTCTAGTGGGTAACAAGAATGAGTAGAAAGACTTGGTGATGTCTTTTAAAAAAGAAGAATATCTCTTTTCTAAATGATGGATAAATAAGCTGACTGGTGACAATTAATTGTTTTAGAAAGTGGTGGCAGAAGGAATATTCCTGATAGAAGATGATATTATTGCTTATAGTCCTAAAGTAAGGGTTGTATTTTGCTAGATGTGATCAAATGTGCAATTTTAATGAAATTTTATGAAGTATGTATAGCACATGGCAAGCCCCACACTAGAAAACATGCTGGTTACCTACTATATGACAAAGCTATACATCCTGAGAGCTATGTGCTTGCTACGTCGCCTCATTCCCCTCCTGTTGCCTTCTATTTAGCCTGAAACAATGCTATGAGCCCCATTCTCACTCTGTATTTCATGGAGAGTATTAGCATGTCACATGCAGAAGGCATTATGCTGACAACAGTGTTCCTCATTCTTTTGCAAAACACTGGGAAGTGTACTGATATTTTAGATCTCTAGGACTGAAAGTGAAGTAAGTGTTGGTTTATGGAAAGTCACCCCATTATTATGTAACCAATTTTGTTCTCCTGAAGACCATTCCTAAACCAAACAAATGCTATGGATTTGCTTACCGTGTTCTGGAGATTTCAAATGCTAAGATGGGTACAAATTGGCAAGGCAGACAAAGGCTGGAAACTCTCTTCTGTGCCCCAGTGTATGGAGATAGACAGAAGGCCCCCACAACTGCTCAGAGAACTGGAAAATCAGGGTGACCGGTCAGTTGAACCTATTGTGCCAGCTTTTTTTGGCAGGGCTCAATTCGGCTTCACTGAGTTGAGCCACCTTTTACCAGTTGAAAGCTAAGTCCACTGTAAAGGCTTCTGATAGTTCAGGATAAATGAGAAAGCAGAAATACTGGCTGCATTTTCAGGTTTTCAATTACTTGGTAAGTAGGATTTACAACATAAACTCTCACATGTCACCAACGTTCTGTCAAGCAACTGTGCTGCTCACTGAACTACCAAGAACTTTCACTCTGCATTGGGACACCTAATTGTACTTTTCACCAATGATAAGTGACAAAATGTATCAGTCAGATATCCACTTTGCATTATTAAAGAATTAATTAGAATTAGAGCCCTGTGAGTTTTCTAATTAACAAAGAATCTCAGTAACAATGAAGGCAATCCAATTGTGTCATACTGTTGCTCTCATACTCTCATTCATGATCATCAGGGTATGAACTCAGTGACCCTTGGAATTTTGCAAAGTTCATCAGTAATTATTTCAACACATTAATTTTAAGAAAGACCTGTATTTCACCTTGGCAGCACACAGCTGTAAATGCGTTCTCCTCTTTTTAACTAAATAAAATTTTAATACTTACCACTTTTGCTGGAAAAGAGGGACATTGGTAGCGTGAGTCATATACAGATGACTGTATGGGCTCCTAAGTTAGAATATCCTCAGACCTCTCCAAGAACTTCTGAAGAACTTTGCAAAGTATGACGAGCTCTTCAAAAGAGATCAAGATGTTTCACAGTCATCCTGTGATGATTTATTAAACACAGATTAGAAGTCCATTTACCTGCTAGTTTGAAGTTTATTGTATTTTCACCCTTTGAGAGATAAAAGAAAGGATAGGGTCCTCATTCACAGAGGAATTTCTTAACTATTTTCAAAGGAAAATTGAATTGACAGTGTACTGACAACTATGACAAATATTTGTTTTACAGTTAGCTTATAGGAAACACATCTCTGGGACAGTCCAGGAGGATAGAGTAGAATTAGAGAGAGAGATTAAATGGAATAGGAAAAACCTTCCAGAACTTGAATGACCTACCAAGCCTTTTGAAGTGACAAAGAAAAGGTATTTAAAATGATGAAAAAACCCCGTTGTCTGATATATTATTCTCTTACTTCCCAGAAGATGTCCTCATTACCCAAACCAAAATGGAACAGGACCCTGCAAGTGGGACTTCTAACATCAGTGCTAGACAGAATATACTACAAGTTGTAAAGAAGTCTTCTCCATTTAAAGAAAAAAAAATTATCCCTGAAATATTGTCTTACTCTTTGTCTGCTCTATCCATTAATTCAACAGGCATATGAATTTCATGATATAATTTATGTTCAAACAACTATACCTTGTCCTGCAAAATAGAGCTGTTTACTAGGGTGTTAAGCATTTACTAGAAGTGAGATTTTCTTTTTATAGGGAGTCGATATGTGTGCATTGCTTAAATCAGCTAATTTGTGCTAAAGGGAAATTCTATTTTTATTGATCTAGAAGTTCAAAGAAAATTTTAAGGTTGCTTTTGATAATGACTTGGGTGTAAACTGGAGTAGAAGGAATGAATTCCCTTTTCCTAGCTAATTTGACTTACTGATTTGATATGATATCAAATTTTTATTTTAAGTCCATTTTTTGAATCCTAGAAGGATAGAAAATAGTATGGATAAAGCTATACTTTTCCATTTTTCTTTCTTGCAATGGCTTCAGAAAAAGCCTGGTGACAGGCTAGTGAACCTCCAGCACTGAGGACTGAAAGGCTTTTTGGCGAGTGTAAGGCAATTTTCTTTAAGTCAAACAGTGCTTTCTCCAGAATAGAAGTTCTGAGTGTTGTTCAGCCCTATCAAGGATGACAATTTGAAGCTATTCTGAGTGTTGTTCAGCCCTATCAAGGATGACAATTTGAAGCTATTCTCATTTGGATTGTGAAGTTTGCCATGGTTTTATGGTACAAATAAACACAAAAGTGTGAGCACCTACTGGAATCCTCCAAGCTTCTGTTTCTAACATAAATTAATAGCTGGTAAGAAACCATAAAACAGAGTAATGAATAGGTGTGATCTATGTTTTGTTATCAAGAAACACCTTATTAACAAAAGAAACTGGTACTCAGAGACTTCACTGTTTATAAAGAACACCTTCCCTCTGCATTTTTTCTCATTTCATGAAAAGTACTAATGTAGGACATTAAGACCCCATTTTTCTGAAAGGAATCCTATGGTACTTTTTGGGAACCTGAAGTTCCCTGAATGTCTTTAACATTTTTGCTGGTTTTAAACATGACTTATGGAGGGAGATTGTTACCTTCACAGCAGTCAGCAACCTACTTTGTGGTTCTCTTCCTCTCATGTTTTTCCCTCAGCAACAACACAAAACTCATCTTCCAGAATTCTTTGAATGGAATGATATGATTGTAAAAGTGACAGGTGAAGTAATTTACAGCATCTGCTGGTAGCCACTTCAGTGTATATAGGTAGCTAACCCACTCTGCCAAAAAAAAGAACCAGAACGCTGACAGCATGAAACCATTACTGTTACTGTGTGTGAGTGCTGCAACCTGCCTGCCCTCAGCCTGCATCTTAGTCAATAGGCAAGGAAAGTTTTCACCACAAGTGGGAGTACTTTTGGGGAATATTTTTTCTTCCCCCAAAATTATGGCAAATATAAGTGGAGTTGAACACAATGGGAATAACAATTGAGTTGAAAAATACTAGTATGTGTAAAAATTGACAACACAAGAATCAAATGTGTTTTAGCAATATCAATCACCTCATAAATAAATACAATGAGTTGAGAAGTGTACTGGAAAGCCTAGAAGCTCAGGCTGATCTTTCATCCCAATATCTAGTTTTATAATAGCAGCTATATGATATCTCTGAGAGCCTATTGTGATGAAGGTAAGTTTTCTGCTTCCCTTTTCTTCCCTACATCTTTGAAAGTGATAAAACTGTATCTTTTTATGCACGTTTGTACTTTGGTTATAGTACTCAATTTATGAGTAAACTTGTATAAATGCTCTGGAAAATTATTTCAGTTTCAAAATTATTGTTTGTTATCTCACTTCCTCAAGATATAAGAATGAAATCTTGCTGCTTTTAGGAGAAAACTTATTTCTACAGTCATTTTTCCCATGAAGATCCTTTTTTCATGAATGCAAAAAAAGAGGAAAGAAAAAGTAAATAGAAATAAATTTAGAAACATCTTACACATAGAAAGATTTGATTTTTCCTACCAAATATTTTGGAATGAAGAGAAAGTTTTTTACAAGGCACTTGGAAGTGCTTCAGATTTCTAGGTGGTGGAGGGCATATAAATGAGTTGATAAATATCCCTACAAAAAGTTTTGATGAGGCTTCAGATTTTAAGTGAGGAAACTGAGGGACTGTTCTTTGCGATCTGGCTAATTTGCAAAAGATGTTGTCTGTACTGGGATACCTTTATAAGCACATAAGTGCTGGTAAGTTTCATTTGCATGTGCATCAGAAATTTGATAAAACTCCTGAAGCTTCAAGGTCTGGATTTTCCCTCTGTGGCATCCTCATCTTTGTGAAATGTGCACTAAGTCATTTTCTTTGAGAAATGGAGAAGGGATTTGAATGTGATAACATATAAGATTTATTCACTATGGGAAGCAAGTAATCCTCTACTTTCCATAGCTGACGAGACTGAAGAGAGAATATGCTTTTTAATTGTGGGAGTGGGTGTTTTTTGGTGGTGTGTTTGTTTGTTTGTTTGTGGGTTTTTGCTGGTTTGGTTTGGTTTGAGTTTTGTTGTGTTTGTTGTTGTTGTTTTTTGTTTTTTCTCGTCCTGAAAATAAGGGGTATTTGCACATCTTCCTGTAGTGTAAATGTCAGAGGAACATGTAAAATACATGTGTACAATACATTGACAAGTAGGAGTGCTCTCATTTACAAGCTTTGCATGTGTCTGGCAGAGATGTGAATTAAATTGGTTTGCAGGAAGTAAATAACGACATGGAATTCCTGTGAGCTTTATTTTTTTTTAACCTTAATATTTATTTTATGACCCACAGCAGAACTAGTTTCTAACTACATCTCTGAGATTACTAGGTCTTACATGTATGTATGTCCACAAGAATCAACTCTCTCAGAGAGGACAGGGGACTCAGAACTGAGAGTTCAATAAGAGTTGTGGGTTTCCGCAAATAATTTCCTTTCTTTGAAGAAGAATTCCACAGCCATACTGAAACCTTTCCTTTACTAATGTTAATGAAACCTGACACACACATCTTCTCAAAGGTGTGTGCATACTCTTATTATGTACTTCATTGATTAAAATTGCATTAATGAATATTTTTAAGACCCAGGCTGACGATTTGTTTATATTGTGAAGTGTTAGGTCTTTTCTTCTTACCTATTCAATCTTATTTTCTCATTTATACAGTGGCAAGTGTGTATTTACAAACTGTAGGCACTTCTGTTTCATCCTATTTTAGGTGAGTGAAGAGATTGTGCTTCCTGTTTAGTGTTTCCAAAAGTCCAATTAAGCAATATCCTCTTGCAGAGAAAGCCATTCCCCTTATAATACTATTTTACATATAAAACCAGTTCTCATTAAATTTGAAAACATTTCCTTTTAAGATCTTCAGGTGTTTTCTTGGTCTTGCATTCCATTATTGAAAAGCTGATAGTTAAAACCCATTGTGTTTGTTCTTGTTCTGGACTGCATGATTTTCTGTTCTTTTGATGCCTGGGTTTCACTTAGAAACACATTTTTTGAAGACATTGCAACATCTAGCGGAGGGCACTTAATTGAGCCTGGCTTTGTTCATGTTCCTGCACGTGACAACATCTCAGGGATCAGCTACAGCTCCAGTGGGCCACTTTATCTGCTTTTGGCTTATTTTCCCTCTAGGTAAGTTGGCCTTCTCTGGATGCTCTAATCCAATTTTGCCTCCTCGCTGTTACTCGTTAATAGTTTTATGTGAAAGTCAAGTTTAGGGTCTTTCTCATTGGGATGATGCAGCTGCGTGTGAAGTTGCTAAGCTCCTTTGGCAGCACCTCTGCTCAGACAGATTGTCCTTGTCTGTTGCATACAGGGCTGGTAAGATGGATATAATGTTTGGGGCCAACACATGAAAGGATTTATGGGAGTATTTTCATTGTTGTTAACTGATCTCTTTTCATTTCTGGCTAGTTTTACTGATGAAAATAACCAAGGAAAGAGGTTTTCTGAAAATAAAGGTCTGTTCTCTAGAGGCTTCAAAAGGATCTAAAAGAGGAACTATCTAAGCAACTGAATTATTTTTGATTCATTTAACAAAAACAATAATAACCTACAATAAAAATGGAGGGACTGAACCAGATTTAGAGTTTTGTCACTGACAAAATGAAAAGAATTAAATATACCTGATGTTTATGTTCAGTTTATATGCATTTGAGCTAAATTGATAAAATGCCTAATGATGAGTACTGTTGGAGTACAAGTTGGAGTACATGGGCAAGAAATGTTAAATTAATTCCTCTGAGAGAGAAACTTGGACTTTCTCTTCCTCCTTGATCATCAGATGGTGAGGTAGTCTCATACTGTACTTTTAATCTCTTGTATTAAAATTCTATTCAAACGTAATTTATACATTATCTGAAATAGGAATTTGCACCCAAAAGACTGTTGTTCTTAATGTCTGGGTGGGTATTCCACCAAGTAATTTTTTTTGACTTCTCTATCAATATATTCTTGGATGCCCTGATAGAAAAAAAAAAAATATTTCAAAGAGGAAGAAGTGAAAATGTAGTGGATGAATATTTAAATAACTCGATCAGGTATTTGGGGGAAAAAAAAAATCATTACCTGACTCTGAGCTCATTCTGTGTCTTTAGAAATCCTGCTAATTGCCATGAGCCAGATTCTTGGTGAGAGAATTTCTTACTGAAATAATCACAGTGCCTTTATAGGCGGGAAGATTAAGTCTTACTTGCCCTGGCAGTACTTATCAGGAAAACTAGCACCTTGCTTTACTGTTTGAGATGAGGTCGTGAGAGAATAGAGCAGTGTTACCCCACAAATATATATATGTATACATGAAGTTAAACTGAATTAGATACACTTCTTTTTTTTTTTTTTCTTTCTCTGGGGCATGTGATCATATGAATATTCAGTTATTAACTAATATGCAGGCCTTTGTGAAATAAATGCCTCTGGAATCCTAGAGTAGTAAACAACTCAATCAAATCAGGCTATCAGTTTCATATTTACTCATCATTTATAGCTTTATTATTCTGCTTGTAGTGTTGATCGGGGAAAACTGATTTTTATGGAATAATTAGTCTAAACACATACCTCATTTATTGTCAAATAAATTAAGGTATGATAAGCTAAAATAAAGATAATGACTTTTGAGGTTTTATTTAACTATGCCAATGCACAAATCTGTAAGTGCAGGTAAAGGGTTTTTTGTACAAACAGCTGAGGCCAAAGTCCCCTCTGGTATTTCTGATGACTGTCTAGTAGGGGGGATGGCCAGAAACCTAAAGTAATACAGGAAGGTAACTAATTTTTTGATTCATTTTTTTTGTATTTTCTGAATTTTTCTTTTCTGAAGTGAAGCTAGCTTTAGAAATTCCTCTTTTACATACACAGTATTAGGCACTGCTTTTAGAGGGCTGAAAATTATAGATAAGAAAATCCAAGTAAGATATCTTTGAATCTCTGCATATTCCACTGTATGTAACAGTTCAGAAAATTCTATCTCTCTCTCTCTCTTTTTGAAGGACCTAAGAAGAAAATTTTAGGGAAGGGAATGATGAAGAATAAGCAAATGAAGGCTAGGCATTTAAAAGATCCATAGGGTTAGGGTCAGAATACTATACTTATATTTCATTTACAAGGCATTTGAATTTTGATGAACTTGCTAACTACTGAGAAGATAAGCTGGAATCACAATTTGAACTTTCTAAGGTGAGATAACGATGGAAACTAATGGCCTTGCATTGAGGAGCTCATTAACATTTTATTGTTTAGTTTGTGATTTGCTGCTTTTTTGGGGGTGGGATTCATGGAAGGCTGCACAGGAGGGGCAATAATTCTCCTTTAAGAATAGTGAGATCTCTTCACAGAGGCTGGTGATTGTCTGATGTGTGAATTATAGACCTGCTTGATTAGCCACTTATCTCTGCAGGATAATTCTGTTGTCTGCAAATGCATGTGACAGTAGAGGAATAAAGGATTCTCACTGATTCTTTTAGGGATCTTCAAGCGGGATTGTTCTGTGATGACAGTAAGGGTATTTGAAATAGGTCTTACACATTCAGTAGCACAGTGGTATCCTGAATTTTTAAAATTATTTGATTATAGTTTCATCTGTAAGAGATGGAGAAGCAATGGGATCCAGGTATTTCAAGGGAATGTGATAAATGAAAAGCTTTACCTATGCCACAAACTGAGGACTGAACACATTCATCTTGGTATAAAGTCTGAAGATCATGTANTGTTATGGGACAGTATTTGAAAGAGAGAGTGTTGTTGCTATCACTGCATTGTCTTGTCTAAATGAGAAACTGTGGCAGTAGAATATTCTGACTTCATGAGTAGTCTTCCCCCAGAAAACTGAATTGTCTTCTAGTGGAAGCATTTAAGTAATAAAAAGTTGCTTTTTCTTTTTTTTACCTCTTTTCTTACAGACTCAGTAGATTAATCAGCAGGCTTTGTTTCTAGATAGAACACCTCAGCCTTTAAAGGAAGAGCGATCTTTCCTCATGTTCTCTTCTCCCACATGTCCTCTTTGTTTTCTAATCAGGTTTGTCAAAGAATTTTTTTATTTTATGCATATATAGAATAGCTGGACATTGTATTCAATTTAATTTTAGTCACCTAGGCATTTTTCCAAAATCAGATCTACAGAATGTTCTATCATGCTGTAAAAAGCTCTTGCTATAAAATTATTCATCTTACTACAATAAGAATCAACAATGATTAGGTGCTATCTAAAGGATTTACAGTTTGCACAGTTTTCATTGCTGAGTTAAATTAAAAAGGCCTTTCACTGTTTTTTTTAAGAGGGAATGTATGGCAACTCAATGCCTATAGGGCAACACAAAAGGCCTATAGGGCAATTTAAAAATTACTCAATGACATCAATTAATATCTTTGCTAAAAAGTAATGATTATGACTCACTATTCTTTTCTTAGCTCAGTAAAGTAGAGGACAGACAGTTTTGCTACATGCAGAGCACATTCAAACACTAGAATGGCTGCACCAGTCTAGCTACCTCTGACATGTATCTTATGTTATTTAGCTTATTATAGTCTGCCAGTGCAGATTGCAAAATGCAAGTTAGTTCCATTGCAAGTGCTTTAGCATTTATTATGAAGGAGTTGAGTAGACCTGTTGGTTGATGTAATGGATGACATTTAAAATTTCTTCACTTTTGGGAAGTTTTATAGGACTAGGAAAAGAGAAATGTGTTGTTTTAGCCCTCTGTCCCTTAGAATTTTTTTTGCCAGTTTAAGAGACATTTTGATTGCAGGACAAAGCTTTAGTGATCTTGATAGGTTTTGCTGGACTGACCGAACATGATTGATTCTCCTGAAATAAATAGGCAAATCCATGAGATTATTAATTGTCAACGTGAAGCATGAGTTAGCAATGAGTATGCACTGAAGTGAACATGAAGGGCACGCAAGGAAAGAACTCACATTTGTAATATGTAGGTAGATACCTAAAATCATTAAATAAAGGTATTTTCCTGTTATTAGTTTTGTAATTACTACTTTTGCAATAAACATTCTTAGTAATATAATTCTTAAGAGCTTCATTTGATATATTTTGCTCTTGGCTTTAAAGATATAAAGTAACTGGCTTGACAGATTACATTTGTGACTATACAGACTATTTGTGAATTGGATGTTTGTAGGATGAATTGAAAGATTTGCAAAGACTGAAAAAATATTCCTTAAGACACTTAGAAGCATTCAAGTTTAATTATATATTTCAATATAATTCCCATTAAAAAGATTTAGTTATAAGATTTCCCTTGCAACACTGAAATGTAAATTTCATTTATGGAGACTAAATAAGCCAGCAGACACTAGTTACACTAGTTTCTTGTTACTTCTCCCATAAAATAAAGCCCAGACATGGCAAAACAAGCAAATACTGATCATTTTCCCCACAGAAAGAAAATACTCTGCTGCTTAAAATGCAGCTTTAGATGTTGTTGGTTGAACGGGTCTTTAGAAAATTGCATACTTACTAATGACAGCTAAAATAGAGAAATTGAGGCATGTTTTATTAAAGATTTTGAAACAAAATTCTCCTATTCTTGAAATAACTAGCTAGTTAAGTAAGAAAAATAGACATACTTTCCAAGCCCATTTCTATATCTTCTTAAAATCCTAAATTTCAACAGTAGGCAGACAGTCTGATACACATGTTTGTATGTTATGACTATATAAGTCCTGAGCTTGATAAAACCTCGGTAGGACCATCTGGGTTTGACTTTATCAGTCATGGGAGTACCAAGAAGGGACAGAGGGACCTAAAGTGTAACTAAAACAGAATTTAGGTACCTGAGTGGAAATCAGTGTTCTTAAACCTTGATGCATCCTAATTCTGTAGATCCCCAAGTTTGTAAATAGCTGTGGCTTTTTGTGTACACAGAAGTGCATTCAACTTGACAGGACTGAATAACTCCTTGTCTGTTTGCTCTGCAGTCACAGCAGAAATCTTTGGAAAAGAGACTGCAATTTCATTTGAGGAGGCCTAAGTACTTAGTATCACATGCACCCTTGCTTTCTTGTCTGGAAAAGAAAAGGGGACTGCTTTGTGCAGTGTGGCAAAACTTCTGCAAAATTCGTTGAACTCAGAATCCTTTTTGCTAAAATTGCTGGATCAATAATAGTTTTGCTATTATCCAGTTAATTCTATGATTTGTCTTATTATGAACTTCTGTTAGAAGTTCTGCAGAGTCTGCTTTCCTGTATTATTGATTGATGTCTTACTTTATTTACCATTTTATTTTGGTTCTAAGTGCACCATAATATATTAAATAGGAAGGAAACTATCAATAGAAGTTCCTTGAAAGAACATTGAGGTTAGAGTTTGCTGAAGTGAATGGAATGATTTCCTTTAGGCACTGTGTCAGGCTTCAGGAGATATATAATCAGTTTCTCAAGGTGATTATGAAGCAAAATACAGAGCCTGAGTCCATGAGGGCAGTGAGTCAAAGCTTTTCTTGCTTTGTGAACCAGTTTCCAACTGATCACTCTGCAGAGGTATGGTATTGGTAACACCAGCAAATGTAGTTGGTGTTTAGTGGTTAGTTGATTCTCAGCATCCCATGTTTCATATATGGTCACATATGAAATTGGATTCAATATGACATTTTGCAATATCTCACTTACTGAAATCTGTCAGGATAAGGCTTTGACCAAGATTTTAATTTCCCCACTTGGATATTTTACTATTCACTATTTGGACTAAAAATCCCCACCCAAACACTCTCTAGTGCTTTATTTTCTCTTGTCTTCTTCTGTGCTTTACCTAAAAAAGCAAAAGAAAAGACTTTTCTAAATCTCCTGTTTGTCTCCCTGTCTAAAATTTAGTCTGTGATGGTATTCTCTGCCCCAAATAATGGTCATTACTTCTCTCACTTACCCCCTTAGCTGTTCTCTTTGATTTGGTCCTTTAAAACCTAGGAATACATTTATAAACGAAAATTTAAAAAAAAAAAACCTCCATCCCCATCAGGATGAAAAAAGAAACCAAATGAAGAATGGAAATAAACTATAAGTTTGTTTTTTGTTTGTTTAATGGTTGTTCTTTTGGTGATAGTTCTCCCAAGCCATTCCTCCAATTAAAAAAAAAAAAAAAAAGTGTCTTTTTTTGATTTATTGGTGTTAAGTTCACAGAGCCCAATGGAAATATATAAACTGGGATTTCTTTCTACAACTGGAAATTTTCTTCTTAGTTTTAGAAGTCTTTTGATTTGGCTGTCACTAGTAGGGAAATAATCTCTTGTATAACTCCCTGCACATTATAGTTCTGTACAGAATGACTCATGTGAAAAAACATTCTGCTTTCTTTCCTAAGCAGAAAGAACGATTAACAAAATCAGAGTGAAAGCAGCTTTGGGAAAATGCAAATAGGTGTAAATTTCTTTTTGGTCATAAATTTTCTAAGAAGCTCTATTAGAAAGCTCCTATGCTACTCAATCTTATTGAAACATCACTGAAGAAAGATTAAATAACTTCTGTTATGAACTACTGTAAATTTTATTCTTTATAAGAAATTAATAGACAAGTAAAAGCAATACTGATTAAATAAGTTCTTACTGCCCATTTGATGGAGAGTCAATTCAGATATAGAAATTTTTGACACGTCATAACTTTCACTCTATATGCCCATGGTGCTCACAATGCCCACCATCGAAGGAGTTCTGAGTAAGACATAAGACAACATAATAGCTGACAAGTTGGTCTCTAAACTTTGCCCTATTGTCCTAAAATTGTTACTCAGGAAAGGACATTTGTTTAATCTTGCTGGATAAATAATATAATAGGAGTATGAAATCATGTCCAATGATGTGATATAAAATATTTTTTAAAAACACAGTTAAGAAATATTTTCACATTAGTAACCTATTTCTAAGTTTGCTTAGTAGCAGGTACATATTTTTCTCCTGAGCAAGTACTACGTACAGTTCTTAATACATAGAACACATACAGGTTTTTCAAAATTAATGAAAACTTCTACTAGACATTGTATCTCATTTTTTGAAATCATAATGTTTCCATCACTTGGTTCTTGGAAACCAGACCATGTCTCACTTTAGATGAAGAAAAAAAAAAGAGCTCAAGTTGGTAAAAAGAATATCACAGTGAGGGAATCTAATGATTTCTTCAGAACTTCTATTTATGTTATTCCCATAATCAAGTGTTTAAGAGTTCTTGGTCACTTCATGTTTCTTTGTTATTTGTAAAAACACTGTATTTTGTAAACACAACTGTTCCACTTAGACATCAAACCAAACATAAGAGCTGATGATAATTAAAAAATAATTTATTCAGAACACTTTGTTGGCTGTCAGCAACTAGTTCACTAAATCATTAGATCTTTATTATTTTAACTAATTTGCTAATTTCTTCCGTAAATAATTACTGGTCTCCAGATCATTTGTGTAGGGTAATTACCATTCAATGTAAATAATTTTATATAACTTTAATGAGTTTTAAATGACATATTTAACTGTGACTAGGCAGTTTTAACTGGGTTTTAATAATGTCAAAGGAACTTTTATTTTTGACTAGGTATTTATTTATATAGCTTCCTTTATTTACCCAATTCGACCTTCTGAGACTGAAAGAAATTGCCTTAAAAATATCAAACTATCAAAAAAACTAGAACACTTCTGCATTCTACTTGAAACCCTGACATTGCTCATTGCTTCAGGTCTTTCAACATCTAAGCACAGAAATATTCTGCGTGCCTCAAGTTTGATCTGTTGACTTTTCTATGTTCATGAGAAGCTACCAGGGGTCTATAGTGGGACAAGTGCTATTTAATATCATCGTTAATGGCATAGACGAAGGCATCAAGTGCACCCTCAGCAAATTTGCAGATGACACCAAGCTGAGTGGTGCAGTTGACATACTGGAAGAACATCTGCCTTTGAGAGGGACTTTGACAAGCTCGAGAGCTGAGCCCATGGGAATCTCATGCAATTTAACAAGATCAAGTGCAAGGTGCTGCACCTGGGTTGGGGTATTGATACAGGCTCAGGAATGAATGGATTGAAAGCAGCCCTGCTGAGAAGGACTTGGGGGTGCTAGGGGATGAGAGGCTGGACATGACCAGTGATGTGCACTTGCAGCCCAGAGGGCCAACCGTGTCCTGGACTGCATTCAAAGCAGCGTGGCCAGCAGTGCAAGAGAGGGGATTCTGCCCTTCTGCTCCTCTCTGGTGAGAGGAGTACCCTTGGGGTACTACTGATGCCTTGAGAGGCTACCTAGAAACAGAGACTAGACAAGAATAAGGGAGTAAAGGTAGGTATTTATTTGAAAGGCCTTCAGAGGTACACCCTGGGGAGCCAAAGGCTACATCCAAGATGGACCCCAAGATGGACAACAAGTCCCGACTTCTTCACACTTTTATAGGTTTGGTTCATTTGCATATCAGCATAAATTTGCCAATTAAAACTTTAACTAATGATGTTATTTCTCCAAGCTTACCCACTCCCTTCTCAAGATGCTGGTTTACACATTTTGGGCCTAGGACAGTCTGGATGTCCTTGAAGCAAAGCTAGAGAGGCTGTGTTCTGTCTGTCTTAGCATAAGAATGCAGAAGTTAACAGGCTACAAGAAACTACTAGGCAGTTACAAGATTTGGAAAATATAAAAGTTAAAACCCAAGGCATCACTATGTCCAGCTCTGAAATTCTCATCACAAGAAGAACATTGAGCAGTGAGTTGAGAGGAGGCCACCAAGATGATTAGAGGTCTAGCTGATATAAAGTCAAAGTAACTGACCTACAGTTCTTCAGCACAGTCATACGAGTACAACCACAATCTGTTATTACACCCCTCTCTTAAGGTAATATAAATTTGAATGATCTCAAGCTGTGACTCATGATGACAGCATGACCATTCTTTTCCTGTATGTGGTGATATTACTTTGCAGAGCCCAGTAAGGACTTCTTTAAGGCTATCATCCATAAGATCCTCAGAAAGATGCTGATGAAGATTGGGCTAGATGAAGAGACAATGAGTTGACCTGAAAAGTGGTAAGTGGTCAGCACCAGAAGGTGGTGATTTTGTGGATCATCAGCAGGTTTACAGATGAAACTGAGATGGGAGGAATGGTTCATATGCCAGAGGGTTAGGCTGCCATCCAGAGGAACCTTGATGGTCTAGAGAAATGGGACATTAAGTATCTTCTTCAAGAGTGGGTAGATGGACAACATAGGGGGAATGAATACTTGCCTGTCACTATAACACTCTTCTCTGAAAAAAATTATGTTCTAAGACACAACTCATTAATTTCTCACAATCCACTTATTTCTTTAGGTATGATGGAAATCTCATGCAGAATGACTACACTGGCCCTCACTAGAACTGTTGCAAAGCTTTCTGACCATCAAAAGTTTGAAAGAGCTGCGTTTCCTCTTTTAAGTATGCCCTCACAGTGGGATGGAGATCATGAGCAAGAGAAAAAAAAATACACCAACTCTGTAAATCTTACTCTACTATGTCTTGCTACCACCTATTGAAAACATGGAATTTCAGAATTAGGTTTTCTGAGATGCAATCTGTTTTCCCAAATCAAATATGCAAAGCTTCTGTGGGACTGATGAGAGAACATTTGTTCAGAATGCCTGGCAGCCTATCTATCTTCTCATACTTCACCTGATCCTTGGTCCCATCTCAGTACTAAGATCTTTTTACTTGCACTGTTGATTCCGTTTTGCACTCTATGGTTGTTTGCTATGGATTGTACGGAACTTGACTCCTAACTTTGATTTTAAGAAGTCTTTCTAGTTTACCGTGTTCTGCATAATCAAGTTTCTCAGAAAGCAAAGATATTTGGGCTGGTTTTTCACTCATAGAGCAAGTCTGCATTTGTAATTGACCAAACAACATTTAGTGCATTTGGACTTGAAAACATAGTCTGCAGTTCGGAAATAGTACTTTCATGTCATTATTAATGCAGAAGAAAAAAATTCCTACAACCAGAGAAAAACTAATAGACAAACAAAACCACAACACCTCCCACTGCCTCCCAAACCCCTAGCAAAACCAACCAATAATCAGGGAAGTCTGTTAGCAAGAAAAACCACAAGAGAAGGGTGCTGTCCATGTAGTCCCATTAGACTGAAATGGCAAAACATAAGATAAATGCATATGCCATGACAGCAAACCACATCACAGTCTTGTTAGTTTTGTCTCAAAGTAAATTCAGTCTTTTTCAAATTTACTTGCTTCCATTACCTAGAGGATCATTTAAAAATGTATGTGTGTTACATCTCTATTAATTATTCATGCACAGCATTCAAACTACGTTCCAACTCTTCTGAAGGGCCATTCAGAGACTAGGTGATTCGTGATGTCAGAGCCTTAAGAGATTAGATTTGCACTTGGCTTCTAAGAAAGTTAATTTACTGAATGTTTTTATTAGTCAATGAATGATTGTTACTATTTCCTGAGCACTCATTTGCTTTTCTGACACTTGCAATTTCATTAATATTAGAGTTAACCTCTGATAGACTGCTACCAATGAACTATTTTTAACAATTCTTTTTTCACACAGATCATCCTGATTTGCAGCCTGCTGAGCAGAGACTTCTTCAGAGGTGACACTCATTAAAGATGCCCTTTTATTGAAGCAGTCAATTTTAGTGTCAGATTATGATGCACTAGTTTCACTGCTGAAGCCAGCTGAATAATACTCTCAAAATAATTTATTCTGTGAATTGCAATATTTTTGTAGTAAATTATTCAACCAGTGTTCCTTCATTCCTAGCCTAACTCTTAAGTTGTATCAGTTTCTCCTCTATGTTTTCATTACTCTGCAGCTGGACTGATTTGCATGCAGCATTGCTCATTATCTGAGCAATGAAATGGATGTTATATCTTTTGAATTGAACAAGAACATGTTTTATTTACAAATAGACACACTTAGCCTTATTTTTTTCCTTGAATTCTGTGACAAAAGTAAGTGGAGTATTGTTAATTCACCACTGTTTAAATAAATTAATGTGATATGTTTACTCTTTGATATTCATTGGATGTAACATCTGACTATTTCAACTACTTACATTTAATGACAAACCTTTTTTATAGTTATTTACCTATTTTTCAGAAAACACAGTCCCATGTAGAAGAAATTGGTTTTCTAAACAAAGGCACACTTGTAAGACTTGATACCTTGCCTTCAACACAAGGCAGTTTTAAAGAAGCTGAAGAAAAGACCCATATTACAGAGAAACCATGAATACTCCACAAAATTGCTGCCTGGTTTTGAAACTCTGAGCACCTCATTTGGAGAGCCCTAAGCCTTCCTTTGTAAATTGTCACTCAAGTAATTGGTGTTTTATGTGGGGTTAGGGTTATGCAATTTTCTTTCAGGATGGCTGTTGAGGTAAGTTGGGATTTGATGTAATAAGTGATAGTCTTAATGACTATACTCCATGAAAATGTAACACTGAGTTTTCCCTTGGTTTGTCTGCAGTTTTGATGTGCAGTATTACCTGCATGTAGTTGACACAAGACATACTTGTCTCCCTCAAAGATTCAAGTACAGGAAATTTGTAAACACGAATCTTATGTCTCAAATGCACGTCATTTATTTCCCTCCTTTCAGTGTGTCAATATGGCTTCAAGTTTGTGGGGAACGTAAAAGGCTTAACATGGAGGAGGACCTAACATACAGGGAGATGTACATCTATGGCTCTTTTTTAAGATAGTGTTCAGGACATGTTTACATGGAGGAGATGACAGTCACAGCATTCGGCAAATCCTATTCCAGTCTGCTTTCATGGACTATAAACAATGCCGGACTGAATACAGGAATCTTTCCAGATTTTCTTAAAAGAGATATAGTCTGTGCCATCTCCACAGAGCACCTAGAGAATCTGAGGCATCACACACCAAAAAAACTTCTACACTGGACTTCTGGAGAGCAGACTTCGGCTTTTTCAAGAGATTGATTTGGAGAGTACGTTGGGAAACAGCCATTAAAAACAAATGGATCCAGGAAGGATGGACATACTTCAAGAAAGAAATCTTGATGCCTCAGGAGCAGGCTGTCACTATGTGCCGAAAGATGAACTGACAGGGAAGATGACCAGCCTGGATGAGCAGGGAGCTTTGAAAAAACTAAAGGAAAAAAAGAGGATGTATTACCTTTGGAAAGAGGGGCAGGCTACTCAGGGAAAGCTTAAGGATGTCACTAGGTCATGTAGGAAGAAAATTAGAGAGACAAAAGCCCGATTAGAACATAATCTGGCCACTTCTATGAAGGATAATAAAAATGTTTTTGTAAATACTTTAACAGGAAAAGGAGGGGCAGGGAGAACCTCTGTTCTTTATTGGACATGGGGAGGAATATAGTTACCAAAGATGAGGAAAAGGCTGAGGTACTTAACACCTTCTTTGCCTCAGTTTTCAATAAGACAGGTCATCCTCAGGACAACTGGCTTCCTGAACACGTAGATAGGGATGGGGAGAAGAATGTACCCACTGAAATTCAGGAAGAAGCAGTTAGTGACCTGCTGAGCCACTTAGATGCTCACAAGTCTATGGGATCCAATGGGATTCATCCTAGGGTGATGAGGAAGCTGGTGGAAGAGTTCGCCAAGCGACTCTCCATCATTTATCATCAGTCCTGGCTTACCGTGGAGGTCCCAAATGACTGGAAGTTGGCCGATGTGATGCCCATCCACAAGAAGGGCTGAAAGGAGGATCTGGAAAACTACAGGCCTGTCAGCCTGACCTTGGTGTCTGGCAAGGTTGTGGACCAGATCATCTTGAGTGTGATCACACAGAACATAAAGGACAACCAGGGGATCAGGTCCAGCCAGCAGGGGTTT
>VWZW01004514.1:51799-77779 GCA_013397115.1 Edolisoma coerulescens | reverse complement strand
AGGGGAGACCTGATCACTCTCTACAACTCCCTGAAAGGAGGGGGCAGCCAGGTGGGGGTCAGTCTCTTCTCCCAGGCAACCAGTGACAGGACAAGAGGACACAATCTTAAGCTGCACCAGGGGTGGTTTAGATTGGACATTAGGAAAAAGTTCTTCACGGAAAGAGTGATTGGGCACTGGAATGGGTTACCCAGGGAGGTGATGGAGGTGTTTAAGAAAAGGATGGACATGGCACTTAGTGCCATGGTCTAGTTGACAAGGTAGTGTCAGGTCATAGGTTGGACTCATTGATCTCGAAGGTCTTTTAGAACATAATTGATTGTGTGATTCTGTGATTCCGTGATTCTACATCTTGCAGAGAACTGAGGGAAACAAGCAAAACTGCTCTAAAACAAATATTTTAGGCAACCTTCCATACAAGAAGTGCCACATTACCTCAGAGCACAATCCACTTAATCAAATGTTCTGTCTCTAACAGCACAAGAATAGGGATAAGACAGGGTGTTTGGACATGGCTTCAGTACAACTCTACAAGGGATTTCCTTCCCCATGGAATCACTGAAAATATTCACAATTAATGGATTAAAACCTAAGAGGACCAGTTTTGGTAGACAGTCTGTAGTGCCTGTTAAATTAAGAGATCTACTGCCTCTTTATTTATTTATTCTTGATTCAGCTTGAACTGGTAGGGTTGAACAGGATCACCTCCATAGTTCCTTTCCACTTATGAGTCAGTGGTGTGAAGCAGAGCATTTTAGACACACTGATTGATAGCTGTGGTTCTTCTTAGGATAAGGAGATGTACAGATAGGTGTGTGCACCTTAAAATAGACAAGTTACTGTTTCTAGAAGAAAAAGGTTATATGCTTGCATGAGTGTATTTGTGCTTGTTTATGTGTGTGTTTGAAGCTGATAAACTGGAAGAGCTGGTACAGTCTGACTTTTGAGAGGGAGATGTTGAGTTACTTCTGAATTGGTTGGGAGGGAAATAAATTGTGCAATCTCAACGAACAGGAGAGGAATATCAGATTTCTAAGATGATATTTGGTTTCCCTTGCTTTATAGCTGAATATTCCAAGTGCCAAGATTGCTTCTTCACCACCACTGAAAACCTAAAGTGGCACTAAAATGCTTTGCCAAATCACAACCTCTATAATAGGTGACCCTAACCTGCTGGCTCAAGAATAATTCATGAGTTCATGTTGCCAAGCAGATAGCTTTGCTGGAGTTCTGGGGCAGACTGTGTCAGTGGAAGAATGGCACTGAACCTTAGAAGTAAAAATTGGCTTAAATTTCTATTCTATTCTATTCTATTCTATTCTATTCTATTCTATTCTATTCTATTCTATTCTATGCCATGCCATGCCATGCCATGCCATGCCATGCCATGCCATGCCATGCCATGCCATGGGCCATGCTATTCCATGGGCCTTACCTGTACTTTTCAGTACATCACTTTCTCATGACCCTGCCCTGCCATCCTACATACGTGTCTAACCCTGGGTACATGCCATGCAGTGATGTTCCAGCCAGACCCTGAACTACCACTGTCCCCATCCCCATGGGCCACCTGAAGGCTGTGTCTGATCATGGTCTCTGTAAGACACCCTGGTCTTGTTTGGATTCTCTGGAATGGTGCATGTCCTTAGTGCCCCACTTTTTGTGGAGATAAAGCTTTCTAGAGGTAGCAGCTGATGGCTTCCTACAACAAATGCTTCTAGGTTGCACAGAAAATGTGATGCTCTAGATGTGATTGAGTAGTGCACAGGACTTAGTTCAAGGTCTTTGTATTCCTTTGCAATAGTGACTGCACTGTGTTTTCTCACTACAGTGAGAAACCAAATACATTTTTTGCTTATAGGGGTATCTGTCCCTAAAGTCTAATCCATTACCAAACATTCTGTACACCTATATGAAAACAACAAGTAGAAGATGAGAGGAAATGGGTACAAATTGCACCAGCAGAGGTTCCTTGTCTATATAAGTAAGATTTTTTTTACAGTGAGGACCATCAATCACTGGAAGAACCCCTCCAAGGAGGTGGTAGAGTCCCTGTCACTGGCTGTCCTGAAGATGTGATTGGATAGGGTGCTAGAAAATCTTATCTAAGTTCCCTTTCCCATGAAATATTGGATCAGATGATCTTTTGAGATCTATTCCAATCTGAGCTGTTCTATAATTCTGTGATTCGAAAATAACCTCCCAAGCCAAAACCAAATAAACCTGCCACTTATCTAGGGATTGGGTGAATCAGATTTTATACTAGGTTTCCACAGATTTTGAATGACTGATGTAAAGTGCTTTGAAATAGCCAAAGAACCCTGTGATATAAAGACCAAGAAAACGTATCATCAATTTTTTAGCGGATCTGTCTGCTAATATTCAAAATAAATCTCAGTCTGATATATATTTACCTTTAAGCATGGCCTCCTTTGCTGAAATGAGGATATTCCTCCCGTTTGTTTAAACAGAACTGACCCAGTGCTTAAATTCAAGCATATAAAAAAGTATTCAGAAATGTGAGGCCTGTATTTGGGTAAAGAAGATTTTCAGAAGCAGTGAATATAATTGTTTTATTGAGGGATATTTCCAAGAAAAACATGTTTGATTTATCTTTTTTTCCTCCATTTTGATTATCCTGTTTGGTCTCATAGTTGTGAGTTTCTACCTCTTTAAACAATCAGGGCATTACTTGTAATTTTGTATCTACATTTTCATTCAAGTATTTGATTTTACAGTTCCTCTTATGGTCTCCATGAGCACTCTGTCATATCCACAACTAGCTAGACCTGGGCCAGAAATCATGTTCTTGGATCACCGTTTTAGCCTAAATGTGCTGTGTTGGCGTGGGTGATTACGTGTTAAATTAAGGGAATGGCAGTGTGCCGTGGTTTTACTGTGGTAGGCAGCTAAGTCTCATCCATGGATCACAGTCCTCATGGGTGTACCTGCTCCTAGAAGAGTATTGGCTATGAGCCATAGTCTTTTTTCAGGGCATACCTGCTGCAGCACAGACTTATCCAGAGCCACAGTAGTCTTTGTGGTGCAATTGCTTCACTCTAACCACATCCATGAGCCACAATTCCTTCTGGTGTGTGTCAGCTCCACCATGGCACTGCCTATGGCCATGGACATTTCAAAGGTGTACCTCCTGTCTCATGGATTTATCCACAGGTACAGACACTTCAAGGTATTCCAGCACAGCTTCATGCAGTCACTGGCACTTCAAAGTGTAACTGTTGTAGCATGAACGTATCCATGGGCCACAAACCCTTCAGAGCTACACCTGATGCAGCACAGACATAGCCATGGACACAGATGCTGCTAGGTGCACCTGCTCTGTTGTGCACTCATCCACAGCCACGGATGCCCCAGGGTGTCCTGCTCCTGTGTGCACTCATCCACAAGTTCAGTCTCTTTGACTCAAGTTCACACTGGAGTTTTATCCTATCCAGTACAGCAGCACAGAAACTGCAGCAATGCCCTGGCCGTCTGCCAGCCCAGGCACATCTCCATGCTGTTATCCAAGTGTTCCTGGCCACAGCAGAGCACGGAGTTCAGCAGCACAGCAGTACAGTCACCAGCAAAAGCAAGAATAAGCTTCTAAGAAGCGCTAGACTCTCACATACAGGACAGCAAGCGAGCCCCACGGCAAGCACAGGAACCTGCTGATTAATACCTAAACGGTACTAACAGCAGCTAAGAATTCAAACTAGCACATTCCAGTCAAATCTGTCATTATCTCAAACCCTTCAAGCCCCATATTGGGTGGCACAAAGGACTGTCATGGTATAACCCCAGCAGGGAAATAAATACTACACATTTGCTTGCTCAGAAAGCTCATGGATTGTGACAAAGACTGTTTAATAGGTAAAGCAAAAGGAATGAATTCACTGCTTCCCTGTAGCAGGCAGATGTTCAGTCATCTTTGGGAAAGCAGGTCTCTATCATGTGTACCAGTTAATTGCGAGGAAACTCTGTCCCTCCTCCACCAGCTTTTATTTCTGGGCATAGTGTCATACTGTATAGGATATCCCTTTGGTCAGTTGGGTTAAACTGTCCCAGCTGTGTTCCCTTCAAACTTCTTGCACACCCCCTGGCTACTCACTGGAGTGGCAGTGTGACAAACAGAAGAGGACTTGATGCGGTATAAGCACTGTTAAGTAATAAGTGAAACATTTTGGTCACAAATACAAAACAGCCCCATACAAGCTACTGTAAAAGAATTAGGTCTACTTCAGCCAAACTCAGTGTAGAGTGTTAGTCTCAATGGTTTGATAATGAATTGGCCTGGCTGGTCCCCAGCAGGCATGTGGACCTCAAGTTTCTGTCCTGCTCTCTGGAAATACCAACATACATACATACATACATGCATACGTATGATTTAGATATTTTCTGTGTGCAACAGAGACCAAGGAGTTGAAATGTAAACTATAGGCTGTCTTCATCAACCAAAGAAAGAAAAAGAAAGTGTAAAAAAAAGTTTACATAGGAATCAATTACCCAAAGTAATGTGTAATTACATTTCCACTGTTAGTTCTCATTATTGACGAGTTCATCATAACTTCCCAATAACAGAGTTAGTGAAACCGTCTTTTAAAAATAGGCCTACATGGTTAAACATTATGTTTGTCTTTCAGCTATCTAAAATTAGCATCTAAGGAGTTACACTTGGGGAGTGATTACTGGTGTTTGACTGTGAAGTGCACAGAAAGATAGCACAAAATTAATTATAAGCCACTTAAATTTTGCAAACAACTTGATGTACCAGTGAGTGGTGCTCATGAGATACAAGCTCTTCAGGTGGTATGCAATTCTTGAGAAAAGGATAATATCCTAGTGAATATATGTTATAGCATCATTCTGTCTGCAACAAGGTAGAAATAGTTTTATTGTGCTTGTCTGAATTTGAAGTTTCTCTTTTGCACAAACTGATAGCCAGAGATGATGAAGATACAAAATAAAAAAGCATACTTGGAGCTGTAAAACAGGTGAATAATAAACCCTGCCAAGAAGTGATTTGAACTTATTTGCCATAAGGTATGTGTTTTCTAGGATTTTTTTTTTTAGTGAGAACTGCAACAGGATTTGTTGTTACAGCTTGTGTGCTGTATACAAATAAACCAATGATTTTTAATATCTTTAACTCCTCAAACAAATATTGATAAGTATTCATCATAATATAACTAGAAAAAAACCCTTCTGAGGCATTTATGTCATTTGTACAGCTTTTTAATGGTAGAATTACTGAATGGAAGAAATAGCAGAGAAAGTAATATTGGAGTATCTAAATGGAGAGACAAAGATATACTTCTTCTCCACAGAAGTAACCCACAGATTGTAACTGTAAACTTGGAATTTACTGATAAGTTTCTGAGTGACTACAAAATTATGCTGTCTAGAATGTCACTGGCTAGTAACGTGGTTAAACTACAAGTGAAAAATGTAGACTTCAGTGCTGACCTCAGTACCTGGTGAAGGTGCATCATCATGCAGAAATTTGTACACCTTTTCCCCAAGAAAAGTAGCTTGCTCTACTGATGGATGAGCCTTGTCTCTGAGTCTGTCAAACCACTGCTAACTTAATCAAGAATAGTATCTATTTTATAAATTTACCATCCTGAAAGTCATATGGTTTGTAGACACCAGTTTACTCGGTGGATATTGTTCATATGTTTTCAGCTATCAGACAGTCCCTTTGCTTTTTTATTCATCGCAATATGTACAAACAAAATTAAATTTAGAGACTGCCCTTCTCCTTGCTGCAAAAAAGATATGAAAGCTGAAAATGTATTTTTGGAACAATTTACTGGTGTATTCTAAAAAAACCCACATACCTGCTTCTATTTTTCCTTTCAACTTTGACTCTCAAAAAGTTATACCTTAAAGCCAAATGATATTTTTATCTCTGTCTAGATCTCTGAATGTCATTTTAAAATATGTGTACCTGCAGATATGGAACCTGCAGTACTTCTGGAATCAGAAGCAAAACTGAAATAAATGAAAAAAACAGAAGCTAGAGGAAAAACAAGTCTTTGAAACTCTAGTCACCAGTAAATGATCAGTACATTTTGTTGTAGGTATACATTTTGTTGTATAAAATATTAGGAAAAGATTCAGTATGCTTCTTTCATTGAAATAAATGAAATTATTACTTTCCTCCAGTTTGAATGGTGCACTGATAGTAAACAGAGTGTTAAAAATAAGTCATAGGATTCTGAATGGGAGTTATTGCTGTTTAAGCAAATATGAGATTCTTAAAATGAAAAGCCTAGAGAAGTACAAAGGGCTTGATTATTCTGCATATAAATGGTGGGTCATTGAAAAGAAAAATGAAAATCTATATTTTAATAACCTTACATTATCCCCAACTAGGATTTAAAATTCCTTTCAGCTCAAGTGCAACCCTTTCAGTTTCAAGAGAAGCCAGATTATAGCCCAGGTCAAGTAGGGTGATGGAGACTGCAGAGAGATTGATCTATGAGTACTCAAATGATGACTCTCAAATTTAGGCCAATGCCCATCTATCTGTCTTAGAAAGCTGAGGGTCTCAGGTTTTTTGGGGTTTTTTTGTTTGTTGGTTTGGTTTTTTTATTTCCCTTTTTTTTTTTGCAGTTCAATTGAATCCACAGCCTCTGTACATTTTATAAAAATGTAGGAGAAACTTGTGTTGCTAGCTAGCTGCTCTTGTTTTATTAAATACCTTTAAAAGTATGTTAAATAGAAGACTAGATATGCCATGAAAGAATCCAACTGCAAAACTCAAGGAAAGTAGGCAAAGACTATTCATCCAGTAGTTTATTTCATGTTCAGCAGATAAAAGCAACTTTTATGTGTAACTTCCTTTTTTTTTTAGATATTCTCAAGCCTTTTCTTCATGGTCTTTCAGTATCAGACATAGAATCATATACATTGAGCAGTGATAAGCGTGAGACAGAATTAACAACCTGTAGGGATTCTGGATACTGGATTTAAGTTATAAGATTAGAGCTTTTACCTTGCTTGTTTCACTTATTTGCTCATGCCAGCCATCTATATATCCAAGACATCCCTTCCCAGCAGGAAGGTGGCATGAGACATTGGGCAGAAAGCTGTGTTGGTTCCTGATGTATCTCTGCTCCCAGTCTCGGGCATTTGGGACCAAGGTCACTGAGCATCTTTGGCGTTCTTCTCCACAGAGTTCTGTGACTTTTAGCACCTTATCTCACTTACAGGGTCTTTGCTGCAGCCAAGGTCTTCACCTTCTTCTTTCAAAATCCCCTTCTTCCTTTTGGGAACTCCTGGTTTTGTCACTGTCTCCTCTTTTTGAAAGACTCCAAACTCAATTTCCCCATGTTTATGTACAGAAGCACAGCATGTGATCAGCTTACTAATTGATGGTTCTGTCTCATGTGTCTTTCTTATTTGGACAATTCAGGAAGTCATTTTTGTTTAGCCAGGATGCTGTCAAAATTTACAATGGAACTGTATCACTGGCAGCTGGCAAGTGGAAGGTTTCTGCATAAGGGTTCAAAAATTCAGTATTTGACAGTGTCCCATATATACATCCAATTATTTGGTACCTGATATCATTCATAAACAAAGCAATTTTTCACCTATGATGAACAGTTGCCACCAAAATCAAGATATACACCTATCTTACACAGAGCAAGACAGCATTGTATGATTCCATATATGTACAGCAAAATTCAAGAAAGTGAAACCAAAATATTCTAAACATATTTAATGAATCCTCTATGGCAAGACAGGACTTCTTTTTTTTTTTTTTTTTTGGTTTTCTTCGTTTGGCTTACTTCCTCACTTCCAAGGTCTTTTCTTGGTTTACAATACAATTAACTTTCTATTTTAAAATATATGTGCCAACGAGGAAAATACTGATTGTGCTCACTTTTTTTTTTTTTAATTTGTTAATAAATATTTTGGCTATTATCTAATGAGGTTTTAGTTTCTACTTCCTCTGTTTAGTTGTGTATATATACCACATATAGGAAATCTAGATATCTTTTGCACTTGCTGTGAACTCTTCTTTAGACACTGTTAAAGGGTCATCTGCGCCATTCTCTGTCCTGTAGAGTGGCTCTCACACATTTGATTTGATTTCAATGTCTCCATCTGTTCCATATGTTCCGTACTTGCTCCTGTGTTCTAGACTCTGACAGGTGCTATTGTGATTTCCTTTCCCATTCATTCTTGGTGGCAGAATAATTACATGTATTGTCCCCATACCTGAATTTTTCAAAGTGTATGCTTTGTGAATTTTTTTTTTCTCCTTTACTTATTGCTATACTTTGGTATGAATGTAAGTGTGATCAGTTTTTAGGGATTTTCTCAGAGACAACATATGAAACCTTCTTTTAAAGCCACCTAACAAGCAGATGTATATATATCATGTAACTAATAAGATTTTAAAAAATAAATTATGTAGCTTAAAAATCTTATTTCATTTAGGAAGATGCAATATTTCAAACAATTTCTTTGTTCAGTAAACTTCCCCTTAATTTACCCAACACAATCATGGATTTACTAGGACACAATCATGTACTAATGGCTGTATTGGTATTTCATTTCATGTCTATGACCTTTCTTTGAGACAAAGAAAAACCTGGATTCCATTTTATTTCTCAGTGAATAAGTGCAACAGAAGTCTGAAACTATGCACTCATTTTCCAGCCAAAATCTGTACTGCTGAACTCACTGACACCATAAATATGTACCTATAACTTCTGCAAAGGGGGACAGGCTTAGTGAGATACAGTGATATATATACGGAGTCCAAGCTATTCTATCCTAAAGGCAAAGCACTGACTAAGGAAAACTGTACTTTGACGCCTATTTCATCAATAAGCTCCCCCTTTCCAGATGAAGAAAATTAAATGGATCAATTATGAAAAGGTTAAGTAGAGGTAAAGATACTGAATCCCTCCATGGAACAGATCCACTATATAGATTCTCCAGCCTGCTTATAGGCCAGATGAAGATCTTCATTGTAGATGTGTCTGCAGGATTCCGTAGCACCTCAGACCTCTGTATGGTTCAGTCATGATTGCTACAGACTTTAAACAATAAATTGTATCATTTATGATTCTTGGACATTTTTTCCATATTGCATTTAAGTAGGGATAAATAGCACTGTCTATAGTGAAAGTTATTTTTAGACAATATAGTAATATAGTATGGATTTTGGACACCATCAACTGCCACTGTATTTTCTCGTAGCCTAATCAAAGTAGTTTTTGTTTGTTACCGTTTTCATAATGAGAGATATGAATTAACCTAGGTACATTTATTTTCTTAGAATACAAAATATTCTTACACTATCATTTAGTTCATCACATTGGATATGAAATGACAACCAGGGATGCATTCTATTAACTCTCCTATTTATTACATGACCATATATTTAAGTGTATTGATTTACCTTCTTGCAAGCAAATTGTCTGGATAAATTTATTTTTAAACCTTTATGAGTAAAGGTTTTTTTTAAAATTGAAGCTGTTGTAATAAATTTACTAATGTGACCTTGCAGCCAAAGTGGTGGAAACAAGAAAACCCCAAATATGGAATTGTACTGATTCTGGCTGCTATGAAGCAAGTTAGCTCTATCCCAGCCATGCCATGTGCATTCTGTATTTTCTTTTTTGACCAGTAAGAGGACACAAGGAACTGGGATGGTTAACCTACCTCGAAGCTACAAGCCCACATCTGCAAACTGGCAAAGAAGACAGCTTTGAAGGAAGGGGTCATCCAAGAAGACTGTCACTTCAGCTGCTGCTGAGACAACAGAAAGCAAGCAGTGATTCCCTACACATAGAAAAAGGCCTGAGAGTGCCATGATCGTGATAAAAGGACTTCTGGCACTGCAATGGTCAGGGAGTGAATACTCTGACCAGGAACAAATTCTCTGACTTATGCCAAAAGAAGGAAATGAATAATTGGTTTTGAAGGAGTGTGTGGATCTATCTGACTGCCTGGCACACCAGGTCCACAGAAGTGTAAGGCTTGGATGGACATCAGGGCACAATGTACCCACCCTAATGTCATCAGGATACAGCGAGGAGGAAGCCAAATATATTTCAGGCGTGACACTGGCACATCAGCAGTTGTCTGGTTTGGAGGCTGAGGTAAGCCTAAAGGGGGACCAGCAGCAAGAGCATCCTATTGTGACCAACCCAGAGACCCAATGTACTCTTGGCATAGATTACTGCAGCAGAAAGTACTCAATGACCCAGAAAGGTACTGATGGGTTTTTGGTGCATCTGCCATGAACACAGAGAAAATTGAACAGCTGTCTACCTTTCCAGGAATCCTGGAAGATTCCACCGATATAGGATTGCTGTGGATTGGAGATCAGCAAGTGCCAATTTTTATACGTTGCAATTTCCAGTTGCGGCATAATCCATATTCATTTTCTACTTGCTCTTTTATTCTGTGTTTACACTGCTTGTAGTAGAAATGATCTTCATCTGTGACTTGGGTTCCAAGATACTGCTATGTATTTGCGGCCTCCTCATATAAGGCTACAAAGAGCTTTATAAAAATATTTAGCTTTTTTAGAATATGCTACTTAGTGTTTTCCCTCTCTTTTATATTTATTATGGAATATTTAATTTTTTTTTAATTGCTCCTAATTATTTTTATTTGTTTTGTTTCAGGGAACGTGCAATAAAGGAGGACCATACAGGAGAAGTATTTGGTGATTGTATCCAGCTATTTCCATGAATTTTGTTTTTATATTTGATTTGTTCTTAGATTTGTTCTCAGATTTGATTTGACCATTCATTTTTGGGAATATATTCAAATTGAGAGTACGTTTAGATTAAACATAAGGAAAATAATCTTTAATGTGAGGATGTGAGGCACTGCAGTTTGCTCAGAGAAATTGTAGATGCCCCATCCCTGGCAGTCTTCAAGGCCAGGCTGGATGGGGATCTGAGCAACCTGGTCTAGTGAAGGTGTCCCTGCCCATGACAGGAGGGCTGGAACTAGATGATCTTCAAGGTCCCTTTCCAACCCAAACCACTCTGTGATTCTGTGTCTTCAATTGCCCTCAAGGCAAAAGAGATTAATTTTAGATAATGTAGGGCTTTTTTAAACCAGTGATCTTTTGTATTACAGAAGTGTGAAAGGGTTAACAGCCAAATTTAGGTCGGATATGTGGAGAAACCCCATTCCTATAGCAAAACTCCTTACCTCCATTTTCCTCTTTAGAAAAGTCCATCATCAAGATCAAAACATTATGTTCTAAGAAGTTTTTAGAAACAGAACAGTCTGCTCTCAGGAAAAGCTTCACTCATTTACTACTAGTATGCATCAATCAGGGCTATGGTCTTTTCCAATGAGGTAATTTCATTGCAATGTCTGTTACAATATCTGTTATATGTACATCCTGTACTTCCTCACTAATTAACTCTAGATGTTACTGTAAACCCTGGGACTAATTGACTTGTTTGTGATCTGCAACTTGGTCTCTTTCAGCAGTGACCTTTCTTATTATAATTTCATTGAGAACTTGCATTCCCAATGAACGGAGTTTGACCAACTAAGAAAATGGTTCTCGTTTCTCAGATACAGTCTAATTAATGATTAAATAACATTGGTAGTGCCAACCGTCTGTGTTCATGAATGACAAACATTTTAGTCAAACTACTGATTTTTCTGTTCTTTTTGTTGTACCTGTACAGTCTGGAAGTCCAGCATCCTGAGCAGTAGGATGAATCTGCAGGATTTTTGGATTTCCTTAGCAGCAGGCAACATGCTGTGAATCAATAACATAACTTTGATATGACTTTACTTTTCATGCTGGATGACAGAATTCTACTAGTAAATGGTTTTTAAAACGTGAGCTGGGAATAGCTTGGCTTGAACCAAATCAGATGTAGATACTGGGTTTGGTATGGGCTCAGTGAACTGTTTAGAAAATGTTCCCATTGACTTAATTGGCTTTGTCTTGAGTACCCCATCTACTCAGTTTAACCAAGCACCAACATATTTCAGCACACCCCCGAAATTATTTCAATCAATCAAAACTCTGCAGTTTTTCAAATCAACTTTTTTCAAGGAGGCTTCTTGGAAGGGGCAAATATTAATTAGCCAGAGAAAACCATGAAAGTCAACTAAAAAAGCAAACGCAAGAATTCTGCAGAAAGTGATTACTTGTGCAAACATGGGACAAGATTCTGTTCTTTTAGACCTGCACATTTAATGTAGTGCCTTCCTAACTAGCTATAATCAAGAGACCAAGGTCTATTTTCCCACATTTTACACAAACTAGTAATTTATATGTTCACTGATAGTAGGTTCTGCAGAATACCTCATGTAATAATAAGAACAGTATTTGTGCTAAGTTCTTTTACTCAGAGCTTCAAGATAAGAAAAGAAATACGGGATAAAAAGAAATCAATAAAGCTGAAACATCAAATAAAAATAGAAAAAGGCTGTTCCCATATTTTTGAAATGGTCTCAAAAGGAGTTGCTTAAATTTCAAAATAGTCTTCTCTTCAAAAATTCTGAACTTTTCCATCCATATAAATAGGGTGATATGGCAATATAACACTGGAATGATTTCAATGGGCTGTAGAGAAATGTACTCCAATGAGGTAAAATAAACATGACCGAGATTTTTCTTAGCATAATTGCTGATGTTATTTCCTACATGAGAAAATATTGTACTGATGAGCATTTTGAAAAGCCATTATTTCCACTAAAAGCATTTACCAGTCACAAGATAATTTGTTATCCCTTCATATGGTTTTAGCTTTAAAACAATGAATTTGGGGTAGAAACTACCCTGCATATTTGAAGAGGCGAAAAATCACCCCCTTCAATAAATATGTTTAATTTTTCTTATTAGAATTATCTTCATTCCCTAAACAGAGATTCGCTCCAACATTTCCTTTGTCCTGAGTATGCTCAGAGGATCACATGTTGTGAGACTGTTGTTGATCCACGTATAAATTATAAACGTAATTCTTAGTAAGATCAAGGTTAGGTACAGTGAGACATTTAAGGGTTTTTAAGACAATATTATTTTAATTTCACAATTCTGAATGTGTCAAATAATGAATAGGACAAATAATTAAATGCTTCACATAATATTAGGTTACGTTCAACTCTTTTGTGACCTGATCCTCTTTTTTTTTTTTTTTTTACACCTAATTGGTAGATGCTGAACTAGGCTTATGTGCTGTATGGCCTTCCTTGGTTTTGGGCTCTCCCACATTGGACTACGCAAAAAAACGCTTTGCTTGCATGTTCAAAACATTTTCTGCTGAGATTCTTCCACACAGCTTCTTTTAAGACAGAGAATAAATACTATATTACTTTATGGGCGTAAAACCGAAACCTGCGTATCTTCTGATCTGGTTTTCTGACCAGATCTCACTGTTGGTATGTGTAAAATGAAACAACAGTTTAACAAAAATGTTAGGGGTAAACATATAATCCAGTTCTGATTCACTTCTGATGGCTTTGCTGTGACAGCACTCAATATTCTCTGTCTGGATTATGACTTTTGGATGCTTTCTATATAACCCAGTCAGTTAGAGCGTGGTGCTAATAATGCCACAGTCGTGGGTTTGATCCCCGTATGGGTCATTCACTTAAGAGCTGAACTCGCTGATCCTTGTGGATCACCTTCAACTCAGGATATTCTGTGATTCTGTGATTACCTTTCAGTAGTGTACATTAAAAGTAAGTTATGCAGTCCTTAACAGGGCTTATGCATGTCAAACCCACTTTTTATTCGTTTTGGTTTTGATGGTTCATACTGTCAAACTCAGCACTGTTGTTAGAAACTTATGCAAAATCAGATTATTTCATGTTATGAATAGCTGTGTTATCATTTGCAATTTGCCCACCTCTGTTAAATCAAATTTAGAGTTCACCGGGTGCAAAGAAACAGAGCAAATGGGAGCTCTTTATCTTAGCCTTTCTTAACTAAAAAATTTCAACATGTCTCTGTGCTATTGCTAATCCTCTAGAGCATTTTTCTGAATTTGTTGAGAGCTCAAGAACTTATTTTGGGACTGACATGTGGGAAGTGATGGGAAAACATATTCCTTGGGTTAAAGACTGTTAAATTCCATCACAGTATCAGAGGGATGGGAAGGAACTGTGAACTCAAGTATGAAAGCATAATTGTGTTATCATATGGCAAAGTATGAGAAAACCTCAGTCAGTAAAAAAGGGGGCTCTGCAGAGAAGAAAATTTGCATGCAAAATACAGATTTTCTCAGCATTTCTGAAATACAGTTTAGTTAACTTCTTTGGTGCTGAAAGGCAACCACCACTACAACTGACTTCTTGACTGAGCCATTTGAAAGGCAGAACTGCTTCTTGATCTGTTGCACTGGCAATTTTGGCTGAACACAACTATTCCTATCAAAAATGTTGTGTACACAGAAAAATTAACAGGACATGATCCAGAAAATAATTCTATGTTTCTTAGAGAAGTTATACAGAGGAAAGGCAATATTGCAAACTTAAGGCTATCTTAAGATTAATCCTTATTTTCATATTTTGAACTTCAGCAATTTGACCTGTTTTCTGGAATTCTCACAGGGTAATGGGGAAATTACATGTTCTGTAATAATATGCCTGTTTATTACTGGCTCTCTACATTACTAGTAAAATATTTGCAGTGAATTTTTCACCTTGTATGAAGTATAGTGTCTCTGACTACAGCTGGAATCTATATTTAGAAAGGGTGCTGCGAGGCAACAAGGGGAAGCTTGTGATGTTGGAATTGTTTCCTCAGAAAAACGTCCACAGTTTCACTGTACTTCTTAGCATACATGAAATGCTTTACTCCTTGGGGGAAAACACTCTTTCTTGGAAGATATACTGGATTTGCTGAGAGCAGCTAAAACCAGGCATCAAAGTTCATGATGCCGAAGTTTGTTAGAAACAAGTGAAAGCTGTATTTCAATATTCAACAGCGTGTTTCTGTGCATCTTACTAGTGCAACCATCAGTGGGAACCATTCTAACCCACTCCGGCTATCCTGTGGCAGAGGTGACAGAGGTGCCATTCTCAGGCCCACAGAAAGGAAGAAAGAGAGCAAGGGAGCTGAGCAGCAGAAGCAAAACTTTGCAAATAAGTAAGTAAATAGAGATGATGAGAGAAGAGGTGCAAAGGGTTGCTCAAATGAAGTGCCCATCAGCTAAGAACATGTGAATAACTAGCACATTCTTTGATGGCTCATTAAGACTGGTTTCACCTGAATCACTTAATATCTACACTTTGCAGCTGCCAGTCTCAACAATCAATGGTATCTTAAAAATGCCAGCAAAAAATGTCAATTTGATAATAGGGAGTGGCATATCCTTTAGGAAATCTGACATATGCTCAGAACAAAGTACATCATTTCAGCACTAGACAACAAAAATTGGAAGTGTTTTCCTGAACTCCTGGCTTTGGATGTGATAGAGTTGATTTTCTTCTTAGTACCTGGTAAAGTTCTGCATTTTGCATTTAGTATGAGAATAATGTTGATAACACATTAGTGGTTGCCAGGTAGTCCTTACTGTTAGTAAAGGACTTCAGAGTTTCCCAGTCTGCCAGTGAGCAGGTGCACAAAAAGCTGTGAGGGAACACTGCCAGGACAACTGACCTAAAGGCATATTCTATACCACAGAATATCATGGCCAGTATTTAAATTTGGGCAGTGGGAGAGGAGAGGGATTGACTGGGAGAGGCAGATGGCTGCTGGGGGATGGGCTGGAGATTGGTCAGTGGGTGGTAAACAGTTGTATTGTGCATCACTTATTTCTCTTGTTGATTTTTTCCTCTCCTTTTCATTACAAATACTACTATATTTTATTTTGTTTCACTTATTGAAGTGTTCTAATCTCAACCAATAGGCTTTACTTTCTCCTCCCCACCAGAGGCAACACAGTGACTGAGCAGCTGCATGGTACTTAGTTGCCAGCTGGGATTAAACCATGATAAGAAGAAATTGTTGTTTCTGCCCTAATTGGACATGCCTTTCTTCAACTTCCACCTTGATTATGAAATTTGTGTATAAGGTATTAGAAATGCCTGGCTGACAAACTAAATAGACTTCTATATCTTTTATCAGGCTTGCTGGTTTATGATATCTGTTACTTTGGAGACATACCTGCATAAGACTATATCAAGAGAAGGAAGGGAAACCTTGTTATGACAGGCAATTATGAATTAATGATGACCAACTGGTGATTATGCTCATTAGAATTATCATACTGAAGAATGAGCCATGCAAGAAGGATCTTTACTTGTAGCAACTCTAACTTGCTTATATGGAAGTGGTAGATTCTTTCTTTAGGTTTGTTTTAACAGCTAAATATTACTAATGTTTGGGGGTTTTTTCCCAGCTGAAGTTACATGATGGAATGTATGCACCACACAAGAAGGAATCCAGGGATCCTGTATTTACCTTTTTAAAGGTCTTAAAACCTTGATAAAAACTATTATAATAGAAACACACAAAAAATATTATTCAAGGAAAGAGAGTGTAATAGATGAGAGATAATGACTAAGATAAAGGATCTAAATTAACTAAGTGAAAAGTTATGTAAAAAACTTCTTGAGGCTTTTAGAAGAAGAGCTGGGCAATAAATGGTATCTTATGTAAAGAACATACTCGAATCTGTTTATTCTTACGTAGTGTGCTGACTGCATCCCTCTGCAAGGAAACAGTTTTGCTGTACTTTCAAAGTAACTGTATCTGTGTTATTTTAAGGAACAAAATTTTATTCACGTGTGCCAGTTCTTACACATCTTTTGTGTAATATTTGCAGATTGAGAGGAAGCCATACATACACATTTTATTAACTCTATTGCCTTTCTATAAACAACAGTGTAGATTTCATCACTTGGTATTTGTTTCATACCTTAAATAAATTTTTCTGAGAAAACGCAATAGTGGATTGATTGAAGAAAAGAAATACTGCCTGCATCATAGAAAATAATTATGCTTTCTCATAAAATGTTATGAAAAGATGAGTAAATGAATGAGAATCTCATAAGGTTTATCTGTTTCATATTGCTATCAATTTTATATTATAAATACAATAATGCATATATATTTCTCTTTCTGTCTGTCTGTCACTCTTTCTGACTCTCCCCAGTTACAACAAAATCTTTACAAAAAAGTCATGTCTCAAGATTCTGAGAATGAAACCTCTGCAGTGCTCTGAACAAATCTTACTGTCTGAGCACCATTTCTTTTTAATGTGTGTAGGTTTTCCAATACAACAGACATTTCCATAGCACCAAAACCACTTTTTTGATTTTATTAGTAGAAAATATAAAAATCTATGAGAGAATATTAATAAGGTACTCTTTTTAAAGAACCATTAGTTTTCAAAGTAAACTCGGTAATAAAATGATGCTCTGACCAGATAATTCTTACTAGAAAAGCTATTCAGGAAAATATTGCTATTTAAATTTGCAACAGGGAAGACAATAATAGAAATCTATTCCATAAATGTATAATATGTGAGAAAGATATGGAAGAGTATTGAAAACAGCACTGAATTACAAAAAATGTTCTTGATTAAAGTTAAGTAGCTTCTTCAATAGCAATGCTTTCACAAATTGGTTTTGATGGAAAATAGTGTTAAATGCACATCTATATAGCATTGGTAAGTATCAGATCAATTCAAAATCCTTTGTTGAGTTGGTGATTAAGTGATTTGGTGTCATAAAGACTTTTGAAGTATCAATTTCAACAAATGCTTCTAATGAGTGCAATTTGAAAGATATATACCACACCAAAGTTGAGGTATGTATGAAATGTTTCATTTAAGGAGTTTATTTGTGATATGAGCAATCGCATATTTATAGAAACTGCAAAAATCTGTGTGTAACTGAAGTCAACTTTCTTCCATGAAAATACAAATGGTCCTTTGCAAATGTAAGACAATTTTTTATGCCTGGGCCATAAACAAATGCAAAATAATTCCCTTTTTAAAAGGGAATGACCCTTTGAGAAACAAAAAGTTCCAATTCTGTTGAAATATTTCTACACTTAAATTATTCAAATCATAATAAAACCAGTATTTTCTGCAAATATTTCAAGCAATATTCTTCTGTTCAGAAGATTTACTTATCCATTCTGTCAAAAATCAGCAGTAGCCATGACTAAACAATGTGATTATAACTGTTTGTGTGTAAGGCCAATGCAGACAGATAGGACACCAGGTGCATTTCTGGGATTTATTACCTAAAATTTATTATTGTGATCTTTTTTGATTAAATTTCACATTGTTTCAACAGCTGGTGGTTGGACAGATTTATTATGCAAACAGAATTACTCAATGATAGTATTATAACTCAGCGTCACTAATTTGGAAATTTCAGTGCATGTATGCAAAATGCTTCTCATTTCCAAATTCCTTCTGATAGCATCAGTTTCTTTACTCTAGAATATGTAATGATATTAACTCACTGTTTTGTTTCACTCACTGTTATAGATCAGTGTTTCATGATCCGTAGAAGTCTTGAGGGTATTGCTTTATTTTGCTGGAAATGATGGTCCTGAAATATTAACTAAGCCAGAGGAAAAATAACACAATTCTGCTGCTGAATGACACCTAATTCCTTCCATCGTATGCTATAAAGACATTTAAGTCTTTGTATGTATTTATGGATTTTTGGATCTATATAGAGAACTCAGAATTTTAACTGCTGAGTTTTAGATATCTACTCTGATGATTTCAAAAAAGCTTAAAATCTGTTAATTTTTTTACAATCTTTTTTGTTTTTTCCAAAACTTACTCTTAAAAGTAGACACAGGTTAGACAGAAGAATTTTCAAAGTATTTGAAGGTATGTGAGACTAGCAGACATTTTCAGAAGAACATAGTTTTAAAATAATCACTTACCTGTGCCAAAATCTTCCTCAGATAAATAGGAGTCCTCTTAGTCAACACTTTTTTGTTTCCCTTGAGTGATCAGTGAATTCTTTCATAGGTAGGGACAATACTGTACACGCTCTGGCCCAAAATTTGGACTTCTCCTCATAACACCAGTAGCAGAACTTAGAATTTTTGAGGAGAGTTATACATTTTTTTATTGTCTTATTTTTATAACAGTATAGCTTTATATACAGTGTAAACAGGAAATGTAAGACAGCCTGAAATTCTAGTGTATTTTGGAAAAGTTTGGAATTACTCTAAGCTTTCATCTTTTTCCTCTGGAAAACCTGTAAATTCTCTTTGCTCTTCATTCTGTGAAGAGTTAAAGACATTTAGAAAAATTTCATGAATATATATTTCTCTTGTGTTAGCATAAAACATTTTTGAGTGTTATTGAAGGTCTGTAACAACACTTTACAAAACCTTGAACAGCTGTAAACTCAGATGCTCAGGTTAAGTGTGAGAATAATTGCTTAGGAGTTGAGAATATGCAAACTGACAGGTCAAATGACTTACGCAGAGAAAGAATGTGAGAGCAGAGGACAAGATTTGTTTACTTCTAATGCACACAATATCTTGTCCACAGCACATTCCTCGGTGTTGTGACATTAGATCCATGATGCTACCTGTTAAGCAGCAGAGCGGGTTTGGCTTCAAGCAGACTGTTAGCTATTGTGAAAACTCCTTATAGCTGCAAATTCATCTGACAGTGTCTAGGTAGTGGTTCTTACAGTTCCCAGACACAGGTCCACCTAAAGATAATAGTGACAATATTTAAGAAAAGGAGACTGGTTTATATTGTCAATCCTGTATTCACCCAGAAATAAATGTGGCAAACTAAAAATGGAAGCAGTGATTGCTGGACATTTTAATTGAAAGAGGGAGACAGCTATGGACTTTGTGGAATCACAACATGGATTTTGGTTTCATATCAGTAAGACTGGTGGAGTTTTAAAATTCAGCAGCATTGTTACAATTTCATTGACTGATTTAAAGGTTACTGATCTCTCACCAAAGCTGTGGTTCAAATATACATCACAGTAATCTAATCCTGTTAATTTGCTTTTCCCTAATACAATAAATGAACATATGTCTGTTTAATCTGTTTTAATTGTGGTATCTGTTTTATCATGTTATAGTGAAAAGTTAAACTCTGAAAAAATCAGCTTGCAAAGATGACATTAAATGGAAATTTTTGAAGTTGTAGTCAGTGATAACGAAAAAGGCTGCAGTGACAACAGTTGGAGTGAAGATCTTGTTTTAGTCAGAGGATAAACTTCAAAGGTTTAAAATTTCCTACAACATTTAAGTCTGAACTTTAAATCTGATTTACATCTAAGGCAGAAATTCCAGATTATCATTATTCTTATCACCTATCTGTAGTTTGCATGCCTTTCATTTGTCTCGGTATTTTTCAACACATTAAATGTCAAATGCTAAAGGCCAAGTCACTGTGCTATGTTTAATATTGCTAACTTTCATACTTATATTGCTCCTGAAAACTATGAAGAAAGACTGTGAGGTTTCAGATATGAACTATTAACACAGACATTAAAAAATTCTGAAAGAACTGTTTTTATACTGTATTGATAATTTTCCTCTGGATTTCAAATTTTTTTTAAATTTAGAAAATTTACAGTGTAATTTCATAGATGCCTCATTAAATTAAAAACTTTGAGTTTATAATTTACTGTATTTTTTTACGACAATTATGGCATGATTTTATTAGTAAAAATTTTACAATCTGCATTGTCAAACTCTGAACAAAGCTATCTACAGAGATACGGAATCTCTTTCTGGGACATACTGAATGTTTTACCAGAGAAGGCCCTGCACAACCTGACCTGTGCTGGCCTAGCTTTGAGTGGCAGGCTGGACCAGAGGACCTCTAGAAGTCCACTCCAAATTAAATAATTCTATGACATTTATCAAAATGTCAATCATTTTGCTGCTTCATTTTACAAGCAATGAACACTTTAAACTCCACCAAAACAAAAATGCAGAAGTGATTCTATTTTCCTCTAGCAACCCAAAACTTGAATTCCTCAGTTTTTCTACAACATTCAGAGTTTGGTATTTTAAAATCCTCAAGAACGTGTCTTCTTCTCCAGCACTTTTGTGTGCTGTAGGCTATCCATAAAACTAATTTTAGAGATATCCTCAGACATTTAAGTTCAGCATGTACCTGCTGCAAGTGCTATGAAACTGCTCATGATACATGATAAATTTGTTATTCAAAAAAGGAGGCTGTGCATTAGCCCAGCAGTCTTGGCATCAATATTGCTGGAAACCTGGGACATGTTGCAAGGGCTTTTTTTGTTATTTATTTTGACCAAATTTCCTGGGACAATATAGTTTATTTTAAGACTGAAGATAACAAACTACCTGTATTTACACAAACATCCTAAAATAATTGATTAAATTTATTATCTGCTCAAAGATCTTTTTAGTGTTTTTGTTTAGAAATATAAAAACATGCAGTATCATCGGAGTGTGTAGCTAACAAGAAAATGGACTAAGTGAACATAAATACATAAATCAGTACATTTACATTTAGCTGCCAGGTTAAATGATTACTGGAATGACTTCCTCAAGACAGAAAGAAGCAGAATATGTTTAGTGTGCTAAGTATTCATGTTGTGCTAAGATGTTATGGCAGATGAATATGTATTTATGTAAGAAATATTTTACAGACCATAACCAGTTGTGGTGGAAATACACCCTTGTTTTGAAAGCATTACTGAAAAAATCTATAGAATTCTTTTTAGTCCTATGTTCTTAAAGTATTTTGATATTCTGAGACCATCAGGTGGACTGTGTAGAAGAGCATAATTGAGTATTGAGATCCACACTGCCTTGAAATGAGTGGGATGCAAGTCCACAGGCTTCACTTGTGGGCTCACTTGGACTTGTATGGTTGAGAGATGGGGCTAGATACACATTTGTCTCTCCAGTAAAAAATGTGAGGGAAGGACATTTTAATTTTATTTCATAACCTGCATATACTATGTCAAAAAGAATGAAATAAACATTTACCTCTTAATCAGTCCTGTATTCTCTCAGTTTATAGCATATGTGGGGCTCATATTTAATTTATTTTTATAGGTAGGAGAATATCTATTGCTACACTATTAATTTGAGTTGGTATCTTGTTATGCCTTGGGCGAAATAACTTCATATAATCTAATAATGTAACGGATTTATGTCAGAGTCTTTGTGGAATAACTTGTATTAATATTGGTTTTCTAGATGCTTTTATTAATATTCATGTTTCACTTTTAGTTCTGGCGGCTCAAGAACTGCTAGAATTATTTAAATATCATGAAATAAAAACCATTCTGATTATAAACAGACAAAGAAACATTTCTTTTATGCTGATTTTAAATTTTAGTAGCAAACAAACAAAAATATATAACCTAGTTTGTACTATTTCAATAAACACTTAGGCATAACTTCATGGTGTTTACCATTTTGATGCCATTGGCATTGGAATTTGTATTCTGCATGCCAAACATTATGCAAAATGCATTTATAAATTTAACATTAAATCAAATTTGTACCTCAGGGTTAAATAAGAAAATGGATTGTGATATTTTACTTTGTATTGTACTTCCAGCAGGAAAAGCTGCCTGCTATTTTTAAAAGCAAATTTTTCTCCTACAAAAATTAGTGCTCTGAATACTATTAATGTACCCCTAAAAAAAAGAAGGTAGAAAGAATTGATTGAAAATTTAAACTGTTGAGATGAAGCCATCTAAGGCTTTAAAAGACAAAGACTAAACCAATGTTTTGTAAGAAGCTGTCACCAGTTTTATAAAGGGTAGAATTTTTCTGTTATGGAATGTGACTGCAATTACCTGGCCCTAAAGGCTCACCATGGTGTTTCTGGTCACCCTGGACATCCTCACTTCTCAGGAAGGAATGCTTGGGTTGAAGTCAGTTCAACACTGTTGTTTGCTTCTCTCTTTAAACTTCATTGTTTGTTTGTTTGTTTGTTTGTTTATGGATTCTTGGTTTGGTTTGGTTTTTGTTGGGGGGGTTTTTCTAGCTTTAGTACTCCATTTTAGACTGAGGTACGTATACACTTTCCCATACTGGTTTTGGCTAGTTGAAGGAGACAGTATTCTCTATACATTAACTCAGCAAAGGCCATTTAGAAAACCAGCTGAGCCACTGAAGTGACATAACCAGTTGATTCACTTTTACAGAAAATTATGAGTAAGAAATCCCTTTTTTTCGAGTTGCCTTTATGTTGAGATACTTTTCATCTTCCTTATAACTGTCAGTTTTTCCCTATATTCTTCCTTCGGCTTTGCGAAGATTTTACCTGGGCCCATCTTGCCTGATTCTTCTTCCACCATATGGGTTTGTTTCTCTGTTGCGTTATTTCCCTGAATTTGAAACTTGGTGACTCCTGAGAAACAACTGTTATTTTTATTTTTCAGTTTAAGTAGCTCTCAGAAACGTTTTTTTTTCTTGTCAATATGTAGCCTTGGAATTTATGTATTGTGGTCTGGGAGTTGTGGTGGCACTGGCCGGCCACTGGGATGCCCTCAGCAGTCTGCCGGGTTGGCTGCTAGGGGCGTGCAAGCCCAGGTAAAAGAAGTTTGGAGGTCTGAACTGCGGTGCCCTTGCTGGAGCAGGAGTGGCACACGAAAACCAACGAGGACGCAGCTTTCTCACCCGAGGGAGCTTCCCCCCAGGCTGGTGGTCAGGCACGCAGGCAGAGGCGAAGGAGGAGAGAGGGGTCTGTTGCATGGTTTCCAGAGGATTATTCCTCTGAAGGGTCAGAGGCAGGAGAGACCAGGAACGAGGGAAGGAACCAGTGTTTTATACAGGGACAAAGGGAGGCGGGGTGAAGGTGTACAGCCAATAGGGAAAGGGAACATGGGAGGAGTCAACAGGGGAACAGCCAGTGGGGATAGAACAGAGGAGGGATTACTACAGACAACCAATGGGGGACTGAGGAAAGGGGAACATTCTGGAACATACCTATGGAACAGGGGAAATACATAAACATAGGCTTATACATAAAACTAGGAGGAGAATACACAAACCAATGGGGCTGCAGGGGGCTGTGGGAACTCGCCATAACTGAAAGGTAGATTTTGGAGACTCGTACTGCAACAGGGAGCTACTCCCTAGAATTAAAGGGGGAAAGCTTTTTCGGATATATATGACCCCGCGCACTTAACGGGCAGAACACATGAAAACAATTATGTGCAACAGTATAAAAGAAGATTGCAAGATAATGTGCACATACGCACATACTTAAGAAGAAATTAAAATGGCACTGGAAATCTGCATGTGTTTGAAGATTATTAGTGTTTGCCTTTGCAAATTTGAGCTGTGTGGTAATGTTTTTTCCATCTGAATTTCATTTTATCTGGAATATATAAAGTCAATGTTTTCTTAACCACTCTGCAGGTCTGACTTGAATGTAAATAATCAATTGAGATCAGATCATGGCTATATAACTAATTATAAGATAATTTAAGAAAACCTTCTAAGATAAGAAAGAAATGACATAAAATGTTTGTGACTAAGATATTTTTCCAAGCATTTAACAGTTCCTGCATCTTTTAAATGGCACTGTTTTGATTCAGACTACTTCAACACAGGGCAAAGTTCAGTTTGTCAGTTCTGTGTAAGTTAATTTCATGAATGTAGATTATATTGTTGGAATTAATAGGTCTAGTTGTGTTTAATGTGATTATTGTATTTGGTTTTGTTAAACATCTGTTTTAGAAAATGACTTTTCTCTCTAAAACTGCCATGCTTTTCTCAGATTTTCTTTCATTGCTGAGGCTTTTAATCCTGGAAAATAGAAATTTGGCATCCATTTAATCTACATGCATTGATTTCAGCATTTATTTCTTAGTGTGTGTGTATATATTTGCATCTCTCAGGTTTGGAAACTTTAATTATCAGGAAGCATCAGAATGTCTAACTGTTAACAATATTTTCTGTTGCCTCACTTAGCAGAAACGTAGCTTTTTGAAGTGATAATATTTAACTTCTGACTGAACAAATGGTAAGAGAGAGATACAAAATACCAGATTACTGGATTTTAAGTATAGGCTCTATACTATTAATCAGATAAGAGATTAATATGTGAAGAAGATACTCCATACACATGAATACACTACCTAAAGGCCATGCAGATGACCATCTGTGGTAGTTCAAATCCGTGCAGCAGAATCAACTTTTGCTATTATTTCTTGGGATTAAGTGAGTGTAGAAAACTTTAACATTAACTCTGCTTCTCTCATGCAATTATGTACTGACTTTTCAATGTTTAGTAAAAGGCTTACTTCCTGTTTTTACTTGTGCTTTGTGCTTCACTTTGAATCATGATGTATTTGTAGGATTATGATTATTTTAAAATAGAATTATTTTGCAAATGAAATCATTGCTGCGAGGATATTTCTTGGTAAATGTTAGATATTTAGAAATTACTTATGGTTAAGGGCACATTTAGCATCACAACTGTCTCTGATAAGAAGAAAGTAGGTCACATTATCCAAGCATCACCAAGATATTTGGCAAATTTCAGAGTTTTATGCTTTGCGGATAATAATATTTTGAGGAGCACTGTAAACTACATCTGTAATTAAAGTTTGTTAAATCACATTAGGATAGGTTTGGCATAGGGAAATGTTTTAATTGCCAAAGTCAGAAACATAAACTTTGATTTAATCAAGAGTGTCAAAGTAGTTGAGCTCCTCACCAATTTATTTGTTAGCTGCATATTTATGATAATCATCACTTGATATTTTGAAATAGGGTGTTCAAATTAATTTTCACAGACTAATCACCTTTTGTGGAGATCAGTGACCACCAGACTGAATAAAACAGAAGTGAAGAATAAAATCCATCTCCCCTCCAAAGGACAACTTAAATGACTATCTGATGTATATTACCTTATCCACGTAATTTTGTCCACTTGTAATGAATCTGAAAATTAAAATATCAGGGTGTTGTGGTTGAAGCTGGGTAGGCGCCAAGCCCCATGAAATCTGTTATTTCGCATAAGGGGAAATAAAGAATATTGAGGAAACTTGGACAACTGCAAGGCAAAA